>VMDR010030515.1:0-12355 GCA_007922815.1 Macrotus californicus
TGAATTTGTAGTACCACTCGATTTTTATTACTTTTTTGTACAAAGAGAAGTTTAAAATTTTTACATAGTCAAATCTATCACACTTTTCATTTCTCATTTTTTCTGTCACATCTAATCTTAGTGCATTTTTCTGCCTTGCAACTTGCTAAACATACACTCTTTTCTCTCAGCTTTCTAAGGTTTAACTTATATTTAATTTCTTAATGCATCTGGAATTTATTCTAATCCCTTGTGTGAGTTAAGAGCTCAACTGATGTTTTAAAATAGCAAATTAACTACCCTAATATTTACAAAGTAATCTTTTCTTTCCCTTTTAAATTGTGAACCTTAACAAGATAGATTGCATAGGACAAGGAATCTTCATCTGAGGACTAGGCAGGGTTAGGTCCTACTCTCAGCTGCTTATTAACTGTGAATCCTGAGCAAGTCCATTTATCCTTCTGCTCCTCAGTTTGCTCATCTGTGAAGTAGGGGTAATAATATCTAACAGCCAGAGTCATTGTGCGAAAATGTAGGACAGTTGTGGAACAAAGTCCATGGGACATAATTAGAGCCCTGGAGAATGTTACTGGTGTTCACCCGACCAGTGGTGAAAGGCAAATCCCTTAAGATGACCTTATGGCTCTAGTGCCTGCCCAAGTGTTTTTCCTCCTTCTCCCCACCTAGTCACTCTCTGACCTCATCTCCCCGCTTTAGCTCATCCCACTCCACCACAGGAGCAACCTCGCTGGCTCCAAATTAGCGAGGCTTACTCCTGCCTCACATCTTTACTCTTTCTCTCCTTTTCTCCCTAGGTGTTTCCCCAGATTCACACCTGGTTTGCTCCCGCACTTCTCTAGTCTTTGCTCAGCTTGATGCCTACTCGTAGAGGCCTTCCTGAGGCACCACATGTAAAGTTGGACCTTCCTACAGCACTTTCTCTCGTCCTGGTTTATTTTTCTCCACAGCACTTAACCCATCTCAACATATTTTCTATATTTGTTTATTGTCTGTCTCAGCCCCACCCTGCCCCATGATAAAGACCTCCACGAGGTCAGGGCTTTTCCGCCGCGTTGTTCACGAGTGTATCCCCAGGGTTGGCAGTAGTGTCTGGCAAATAGCCTGTGCTCCATGAACTACTGTTGAATGAACAAATTATTCAACATTTTAAGTTATGCTGTTTGTTTCAAATGGCTAAGGGGTGAGGGGAGATTATCAAAACAGAGACTAGAAAATGAGAGAAAGATTTAAAAATTGTTTGAAACTGATTCTTAGATATTACCTATCTTTCTATACACTGAAAAACAAAACAAAGTGTTTGAAAACAGAAAGTTGCACTATCTTTTGCTATCAGCATTTTGTGACATTCTCTGCGTGTCTCGGCATTGGGAAAATTAGATTTACTCCTAGCTTTTTGTTTACATAATCAGATGTAGATTCAAAGGGTGTCTTTGTTCCTTATTCTAATGTTTTTCTCTTTAATTTATTGCATGTACCTATGAAAATTACAGTAATCTCTTAAACTGTATGAACTATACTACCAAAAACCTGTCAAATAAACTCTTCTCACTCCCGCCAACTCATAGACACAGGTTCCCTGAGGGTCGACGCAAAGGGGGTGTTTGCTTTGAGTTGTCCTAACTTTTCCCAAGCTATGGAATCTTTTTTAATGTGTACTTTTTCCATTTTTCCTATTCGCAAATGACTTCAGGTAGAGTTCCTTAACTTTCTTTTTCAGATATCTATTGCCTTGCATGACTAGAAGAGTCTTAACATTATAAAAAGCAGACGGGAGGGGAAGGACTTCATCTCTAAGCTGCAACTCTTCCATAACACTTCATGGACATGAAGTAGAGACAACCTGCTAGAGAGAGCATTTTGCTCTGCCCTTGGCAACCTCCTGATTCACTGCTCCCAGAAGTCCTTAAATAGCTGAAGCTGATATAACCACTATCAGAATTACCCCTTGGGCTCGTGTTTACTATTAAGTACAGAATTGACACGTTTCTTTGGATGAAGGTAAAACAACCAGTGAGTGCTTGCCCATACGTGAAGAGACAGGCATCTCAAAATCAGGAGGCCTTGCCTGGTACAAGCAGGGATGACTCAGATGAACTGGATTGGGGGGGAAATAAACCAGCCAGCAGCATGGTGCTCATTTCACTGATAAAAGGGTTCTGTGTCATATTGATTAATGCAGATTTGTTCTGTTCTTTAGAATCAATAAAATGACCTCAAGAAGTTTTTGCTCAATCAGGTTTACACTGGGTGCCTAAGTTTTTTTTAATTTTGGTCTTGTCTTTTTTACCTTGAACTCTTGAAAGTTCATAGTAGAAGAGGAATTTATTAGTGATGATTATCCATCTGTAGACATTTACTAGGTCTCATGTTGTCTGATTGCTATCCTGAACTCTGGTGGTTGCTGTGAAGGACATTAAAAAACTACGAAATACTGTCTCAGGTTTCAGGAAAGCTGTACGTGAATTATTGGTGAAGAAGTGGCCTCAAGGCCTATTTGCTTACTGATTTGCATGGAAGGGAAGGGCCTCTGATGAGGAAGTTTACACCGAAAGGCTTGTAGTGGGGAAGAGCTGGATGTGGAGGGCACATGCCTCTCTCCCAGCCTGACCCATGGACTAGGCAAGAGGTTTCTCAAAAGAGAAGCTGAAGAGAAAAGCTGAAGAGGGACTCTGAGCTGCAGAGCCTCTTGTAGAGCTGCTGTGAGGGCTCAAAGAGGAGGGACAGCATGTAATGGAGACAGGGTTATGTGCAAGGGGACACAAAACAGCACAGTGCAGGTGCCCACAGGCCTGCAGCCAGCAGAGACTCAGGGTTTATACTCTGGTGCTAATGGGCATGGGGCAAAGTGGGCATCACAAGGGCCAGTGTGGACCAAGAGAAGAGGACTCTTGGTGAGCACATGTGAGAACCAAGGAAACCTCAGAAATACCTGGGAGGGATTTGCAGTGGAGGGACAAGGTCCTCATTGTGCCAGTAGATGCAGTGAAACAGTAAATTTTCCCTGTTACTCAGAGTTCCCTTATTTGTACCCATATGTTTAAGATTATTTTCCTGAGATGATTTCTGGAGTCTCTCCAATATTTATGAAAAGAAAAAGATGTTGGTGAGGCAGTTCTTTCCAGGACACAGCTAGTCAGAGAAGGAGTGACCTGAGTGGAGAAAGAGGAGGGGTTCGAAGCTGGGTCAGTCCTGCAAAAGCAAGGTGAATATGTGAATGTCATTTTCCACTTCTCTTCTCTTTACCCCCATTGGAGGATTTTTGGTTACTAAAATGACTTCAGGATGTTATAAACCCTTAGACTGATAGAGAATAGGAGCAGAAGGAAACATTCTCATGGAGTCAGGTGAAATACGGTGCCCGCATGAAGCAGTACATTTACTTGGAGGGGAGCTCTCCAAGTGAGCACATGCTCTCTGCTCACTATCTCTTCTCTCTCCCACTGCCTCAGTAAGGCAAAGGTTGATTCCTGTGTGAGCAAGGCAAAAAATAGAGACTCAGTTAATACATGCCACTCTTAATTATTAACAGCTGCACGTGAGCATGCTTCTTCTAATCAAAAGATCATCAAGTGCAGATAACTATTTACCTCTTTGAGTAGTCCTGCCATCTCCACCTTTTTCTGTTATTATCTGATGTTTGATCCAAATCCTACTTATGTTAATACAATGATTAGAAACCTGAGAAAAGATCTGCAGCTAGTCCTCTCCTGTTTGTTGTGACTTCCACAAGCTTCAAGATGCCTGGGATTGTCTTTTGCTGGCATGTTACTTGCTTTTGAAAAATCTATCATAAGAAGATTAAAGCCAACATGCAAGAAAGAACTTTTACAGGTTACATCATCCCCCTTTTCCCTTTATTACCTCCAGAAATAACTGGTTTGGGGGATATTTCATTAGTGAGTTTTGGGGATAAAAATTCATTCTTCTCTGAATATGATTTAAAGTAAAATGTTAATAGATCTTATTCATAGATAAGATCACAGAGGAAACATTTCACGTTTGGTTTTTTATTAAGAGTATCCATACAAAATGAAATTATTTTACATATTTGCCATGTCAGAAACTGCGATGGATCTAAGGTTCACCTTACTCATGAGCTAACAACTTAGCCTGCTATTGTTTCATAGACGCTGGCAGAAGACATGAGACTCTTGGGTAGAAGACAAAGAACTTTACAACTCAGACCAATAACCATAAGCCAAGTATTAGCATCTTTGGTGGCACTCCATAGCCCCAGAGTGACATCTGCGCACGCAATGGGTTACATTACAAGATAGGAACCCCGAGCCTAGGAAATTAAAATCTTTCACAGAGTGTACTTTGTCCTTTGCTCCAGAGAGAAGTGACTTTCTTTATCTTCAAAGACTATTCACTATGCAAACATCTTTGAAAACACAGTCCCAATCACAGGCAATCAATATCTCTGCTCACAACAAGTGCAGAACATGAGCTGATCATTGAGAATCATCTCCCAATCGCACACATATTTTTAAATGTTAATGTTCATGTCATGGCAAATTATATAAATTAAATGTTATATGTCCCTCAAAGGAACATTATAATATGAATTTTACCTTATTTTTTAAAAGATTTTATTTATTTATTTTTAGAGGGGGGAAGGGAGGGAGAATGAGAGGAAGACAAACATCAATGTGTGGTTGCCTCTCATGCGGCCCCCACTGGGGACTTGGCCTGCAACCCAGGCATGTGCCCTGTCTGGGAATCAAACTGGCAACCCTTTGATTCGCAGCCCATGCTCAATCCATTGAGCTACACCAGCCAGGGCTGAATTTTACTTTATAATATACAATCTTAATTTATATGCAAGTTGGATTCACTTCCCAGTTAACATTTTTTATAAATATAAACATATAATGGCGATAATATAAAAGTCATTATTTTCTAAAGTGACAAATTTCTATTTTAATTGAAGTTTTTAATAAAGTTAGAAATCAAGTGGAAAACCAGTTGGAGAGGACCTTTGCAAAATACACTCAATTATAAGAAAATTTGGAAGAGAAATAGATTTTGTCTTTTTGAAGTATTGATTTGAATGGAAAAACACTGGCATAAATGAATAATCGAAGAGAAGGTTACTTGTTCTCCTTCATGGGAAGGAAGCTCTTGAGCTGGGCATTGGACAACTGGGGACACAGCTGGAGATGAAGTCTGTACAATGGCAGAAGGATACCTGAAGAATACAAGACACAAAGAAAGGGAATCGGTCCCATTCAGATCCTTCTAGTGATAGATAAATACTAGTTGATTAGTGTTATTTCTGGTAGAAATACTTGATTTCTGAAGTGCAAGTTCTTATTTTTTTTATATTATTTCACTTTCCCCAACTCAAACCAGGAAATATAATAATCCTATAAACCATAAATGCACATAATTTACTCAGATATTGAAAGTTTCAGTGAGTTATGCTTTCACCCTCCAGAAATTGATGACTTTAAAGACCAACTAGTTGAAAATAAATTGAATTGAATCTCTTCTACTCACTTATTGATAAAAACATCCACCCTCTTGGCTTCTGACATTTTTAGATGCTCAGAAAATATGTCTTTATGATCATGATGATGGTAATATTGACCTGTGTAAACATTCTTACACAATATAACTTGAGGTTGCTAGAAAGCTGTCTATTACAATTTTCCCCTAAACTAGTGACCAAAAATAAATGAATAAACAAATGAATAAAATATATTCAGACATCAAAGTACATTAAGTTTGTAAGTGGAATTTTCTACCCCACAAATGATAAAGTTTTCATTCCAGAACCAAACTACCCAGGTCCAAATCTTTGCTCCACCACTTACTAGCAGTGTGACCATAAGCAGCTTACCTCACCTGCCTATGCTTCAGTTTCCCCATCTTTAAAGTGGAGATAACAATAGTTTTCACCTCGGAAAGCTGCTAGGAGGACTATATGAGTTAATACATGAAACATCTTTAGAACAGTGCTTGGCACTTAGGAAGCCCCTTATAAATGTTCACTATTATTACCTCAAAACTAGCAACTTTTCTCTTCATCTTTTCTGATCAAAATGAAGTTTAGACTTTGGCGAACAAAAATATTTACATCAATATGAATACTATGAGCACAGTGTCAGACACATGGTGAGCATTTAGTAATTATTTGTGGAATAAATGGCTATATCAAATGAACACATAAACTGGTGATGAGCATAGTCTCATATCTTTATTCTCATTTTACCACAAATCTAATAATTAGTGAAAATTCAGTGCAAGGGGCTAGAGAATAATCCTGAGGCTGAGCCAGTGCCCATGGGAACCTGTTGTTTCCCTGCTTTTGCCAGCACTGGTTTAATCCCTCTCTCAGGCAGTCTGATGTAGTTTTGATCAGCACCCATCTGCTTCTTTCTTTCTTATGGTTTTAACTGTCAGGGTGGCCTTCTGCATAGAACAAGACAGATATGCACCCTAAGCAAAATTAGATAATGAAGGTGGAAAGTAAAATATACTCAGTCACATAATGCCCTTTGAAATCATATAGAATGAAAAATAAAATTATATTCAATTTCTCCACGGTCTGACAATTTAAAACTCAGAGTCACGGCATTTCATCCATATCTGATCCACAGATTTGAGCCTCCATCACCTTTAGGAAAAACCTATTTGTAGTGTCATTTGGTCAGAAGCTCTTGAGTGGAAAGGGCTGTCTCTGGGGTGTGTTTTATTTTTAACTCTACGCAATGACTCAAAGTTGTTCTATTTCACTGCTTTTGACTGAGTGTAGGCTGAAGTAACCTGACAGATATTTTTTGACATGTCTTGACAATGTCCTGATGCCCCACCAGAAACTTAGCTATGGTGAGAAACCAAGTGTAACAACACCCTATTTGGAGTGGACTCAGTGTGGGGAATTGTAGGGGTACAACTCCTAAGCATCAAGGACTATATGAATAAGAGGGTAGGTGGAGCCTCAGTAGGTATTAAAAATGCCAAAGAACTTTTCAAAGCTCTAACAGCATTGCGATTTCTATTAGAATGTAAAGGACTTATTTTCTTCTTAAGCAAAGTAAACTTGTTGGCACAAGTTAGCCTCTGATATTAAACTGACTTGGAAAGAGGGGGCACAAATTATGTAATTTAGGTTTATTTTAGTATTTATGGAAAGCCTCCATTACAGAGTAAATGGAAGAAAAATATTTTAAAGGAGACTGTTATGGCCTGAGTTGTCTCTCCCTTGCTACTAAAGTTCATATGTTGGAGGCCTAACCCCAAGTGTCTCAGAATGTGACCATATTTGGAGATGGGGTCTTTACAGAAGTAATTACATTAAAATGAGGTCATTAGGGTGGGCCCTCATCCCATAGAGACTGGTGTTCCTATGAGAAGAGGAAATTCTGACACTGACACAGAGAGAAGATGTGAAAACACAGAGGGAAGGAAGCCATTTGCAAGCCAAGGAAAGAGACCTCAAAAGAAGCCAACCATGTCCTAGCTTCCATAATGGGGAGCACAAGTTTCTGTTGTTCAAGCTACTCTGTGATAATTGCTTATAGCAATTCTAGCAAACTAATTCAGAGCTAGAAGACTAAAGACATTTAAAGGCTGAAAAGCAGTGACTCAAACTTCAATTATGACTGTCAAAAACAGTCATAATTGTCATAAAGAGGGTAGAAAGTTTTGATAAATATGGGTAGTGCAACATTTTCATGCTCAAGTCTCCATTATTTAATTTTGTACAAACTCAACTGAATCTTGATTCACTCATCACTAAAATGGGATATAGGGTCCTAAAGGCAGCCATGGGGAATTTTCCATCATTTTTAAATATGAATCTAAGCTACAGAAAAAATATTTTTCTACTGACTGAATAATAATTCTACAAAAAGAGAGCAAAGGAGCCCTCCCTCCTCAAGGAGTTTACAACTATTTGCAAGTGCTGAGTATTCAAAAGACTGAGGGCTCTAAAGCTCCCAGAAGGGGAGACCCTTGAACTGGGGTGATCATGGAGGGCTTCAAGGAGGAAGTAAAGCTGATTCTCTTTGAAAGCTGAGTGGAGACTGAATATGAAAAAAAAGATATGTTCCAGATAAAAATCAAAGAGGTAGAAAATGCAATGTATGTTTTTAGGACAATAACAGGAGCAGCTTGTCAATGTGGAATGCTTTGCACACTGGAGAGAACATCTTCAGGTAAGTAGTGTTTTAAGTTTTCCTGAACCAGGCCTTAAAAAACAATAAGGTAATTTGACTAGTTGTTGGAGGCAAAGGAACTTGTCTGACTATTAGAATCAATCAGGGCTATTGTGAATATTATAGCAGGTAAATGTTTCATCCTTTGACCTGGTAATGAAAACTGACTCTTCTATCCCATCCCATTGATGCTTGGGGTTATTTGGACAGGGACTGCACTATAGTTACTTTTGCTCCATCTAAGAAGAAAATATTTGCCAAAGAAGTGAATGAAATAAACAACACTCTCAAAGGAATGCTTCCACAGCATTAAGATGATGAGTTTCATTCCAACTAGTACTCTATGAATCCTTCTAAGCTTTTCATCAAAATAGAAATCTGGAGGATTGCCATTTGGCATGGCCCTTAGGCCTATTTAATGCATTCTATATGTCTTTGAAAGCACCGATTGTGTTGTATTTTACAATTTAAGCTTTTAGTTCATATTGACCTTACTATAGTTAATCAAATTATTACATTTTCCTACACTGTTGGTCTTCTATGAATTAAAGCAACAGAAACTTATTGAATGTCTACCATGCCTAGAATTAGCTTTAAAGAAGAAATAATCCTAAAATAATTGATGATGATGCTGTGTGATGTATGTGTTTTCTATTAAGGCCATTAAAGGGCTCCAAAACCTTGGCAGTTGATAAATGATTTACTTAAATTGAGGTAAGAATTGGTGGAGAGGTTTGGATTTTGATGATGACAAAATAGATTTTAGATTTATTGAGAATGCTGTTTCTTGGCGAGAGGTGACAGCTCTGCTGTTATTAACATCTTTACAGATGAAAGGTGAGAACCACAAGTGAGAATAAAAGTCTATTCAATAACATGTTGCTCCATATTACCCACATGGACTAGGGTTTACTGAGTATGGCTGTTGAAGGGAGCTTTGTTGGAAAAAATAGTAAGCATCAGAGAGAAAGGTAGGTATTAAGAAAAAAGTAGGGAAGGACCACCTCATAATCTAGAGCTTGGCTCTTAAAAGTAATGGAGAGCCATTGGTGTCTCTGAGCTAGGGATGTAGTAAGATTTGAGTAACATTTGGTGAAAATTATTTTGGTAGCTATCTCCAGGACGTGTTTTGACTAAAGAAGAAAGAAGGAAGGCTACATGGGATTTTGATCATTTGAGTGAGAACTGATTATAAGCTGTTATTTATAACTGCAGTGGCAATGGGGAAGAAGGTCAGAATACTAAAGATGGCATAAAGATCTAATGAAACAACAAAATGTGGGTAAAAGTAAAATAAGTAGACCAAGGAGGCTGTAAAAGTCAGTAGGCATGTAGCATAGAGGGGCCGCCTGTAGGACAGGATGTTTCAAAGTTTATTTAGGATTATTTCCAAGGAAAGGGAATAAGAAACATAATCAGTTATTGCCATGGTTGTTGCCCATGTCTTATAATGCTAGCAGAAGTTTACACACACCTGTGATGCATACACATATTAATCACAGCCTAAAGTTTCTGGCTTCCTTCTCAGCTACTGAAGGAGATGCAAATGAGTATGGAGGTAGGTAAATGCTGTCATGACATCATCCTAGGACTTCTGGCCAAGATGGAGGCATAAGTAGATATACTTTGCCTTTTTGCACAACCAAAAGAAGGACAATAACAAATTTAAAAACAAAAAATAACCAGAACTGCCAGAAAATTGAACTGTATGGAAGTCCAACAACCAAGGAGTTAAAGAAGAAACACTCATCCAGACCAGTAAGAGGGGCAGAGAAGGGCAGCCAGGATGGAGAGGACTCAAGGTAAAGAGGCAGCTGGAGGACCAGGGGTGGTTGAAGTGGCAGCTGGTGGAGTGGGCGGTCCCACATTTGCATGCGGATAAACTGGGAGGAACAACTGGAGAGTGGGACAGACCGCTCAACTCAGGGTTCCAGAGCAGGAAATAAAGCCTCAAAACCTCTGACCATAAACACCTGTGGGGATTGTGGCAGGAGAAGAAACTCCAAGCCTCACAGGAGAGTTCATTGGATAGACCCACAGGGTCCTAGAATGTACACAAACCCACCCACCTGGGAATCAGCACCAGAAGGCTCCAATTTGCTTGTGGGTAGCGGGGGAAGTGACTGAAAGCCATCCAAGAGCCATGCAAGAGGTATTGTTCCCTCTCACACCCCTTCCCCACATACAGTGCCAAGATGTAGAAGCAATGTGGATTGCCCCACCCTGGTGAATACCTAAGGCTCTGTCCCTTACTACATAATAGACACACCTGACAAAAAAAATGGCCCAAATAAAAGAACAGATTAAAGCTCCAAAAATACAACTAAACAATGAAGAGATAGCCAACCTATCAGATACAGAGTTCAAAACACTGGTAATCGGGATGCTCATGGAAATGCTTGAGTATAGTTGCTATGAAGGCTATAAAAAGTGAAATTAAGGAAAATGTACAGGGAATCAACAGTGATAGGAAGGAAAATGGGACTCAAATGAATGATTTGGACCAGAAGGAAGAAATAAACAGTCAACCAAACAGAATAAAGAAATAAGAATTCCAAAAAATGAGAAGAGGCTTAGGAACATCTGGGACAGCTTTAAATGTTCCAACATCTGAATCATAGGGGTGCCAGCAGGAGAAGAGGAAGAGCATGAAATTGAAAACTTATTTGAAAAAATAATGGAGAACTTCACCAATCTGGCAAAAGAAATAGACTTTTAGGAAGTCCAGGAAGTTCAGAGAGTTCCAAAGAAGTTGGAACCAAGAAAGGTGACACTCAGGCACATCATCATTACATTACCCAAGATGAAAGATAAGGAGAGAATCTTAAAAGCAGCAAGAGAAAAGGAGACAGTCACTTACAAAGGAGTTCCCATAAGACTATCAGCTGATTTCTCAAAAGAAAACTTACAGGCAAGAAGGGGCTGAAAAGAAGTATTTGAAGTCATGAAAAGCAAGGACCTCCATCCAAGATGACTCTATCCAGCAAAGCTATCATTTAGAATAGAAGGCATATAAAGTGCTTCCCAGATAAGGTCAAGTTAAAGGAGTTCATCACCACCAAGCCCTTATTACATAAAATGTTAAAGAGATTTATCTAAGAAGATAAAAAAAATGTGAACACTAAAGTGACAACAAACTCACAATTATCAACAACTGAACCTAAAACAAAACAAAACAAACTAGGCAAACAACTAGAACAAGAACAGAATCACAGAAATGGAGATCACATAGAGGGTTATCAGTGGGGAGGGGAAGAATGGGGGAAAAGGTACAGAGAATAAGAAGCATAAATGGTAGGTAGAAAATAGACAGGGGGAGGTTAAGAATAGTATAGAAAATGGAGAAGCCAAAGAACTTATATGTACGACCTGTGGACGTGAACCAAAGTGGGGGAATGCTAGAGGGAGGGGAAGTGCAGGACAGAGGGGAATTAAGGGGAGAAAAACATAGGACAAGTGTAAGAGCATAATCAATAAAATATATTTTTTTAAAAAAGAAGCACCATCCTGAATAGCTATGGCTTTACCTCTCATAGTCTTCAAAATCTAATTCTCTCTACTAAGTCTCACCTTAACTTGAATAAAATTGGGCACTTCCTGTTGTACTTATGAAAGTTCACACTACCCACAGTGCATTATTGAGTTCATGCCACCAGATTACAGGACCAAGTTATGAGCTATTTTAAAAAGTAAAAACAACATGAATGCATACATTCATACCTACTTATAGAGGAATCTACCAACTTTGGAATATATCTCCTCAACCTTTTACAGCCAAATAAGAGTTATGAATTTCTCTTCTCTCAAAGCATTAGGTTTCAGTAATTGATGTCTATGCAGTGGAAAGAGGAAGGGGACCAAATTAGATAGAGAAGATCTATTTTCCATTCTGAGCTTTGTCATTTCTTTGGTCTAAGACCTTAGGCAACCCACTCAAACATCTGGACAACACTTTCCACCTCCCTCTGTAAAATGAAATTGTACTTGCAAGACTTAGAGGAAATTTCTTTCTATTGTCTAACTAATAATTAAAATTAGTTATTATCATTATTATTTTGTTTATTTTGCCATGCCGTGCTGTAAACATGGGCTGCGTAACTTTTTTTTTTAGCTATTTCCTGCACTGAAGTTAAGGGAGCTCAAGTCTAAGATTTGTCTTAGATTTCACCTAGTCTCTACTCTTAACTCCA
>VMDR010030516.1:0-12354 GCA_007922815.1 Macrotus californicus
GTGACCATAATTACAGCCTGGTTTGTATTATTATTATAATTATTTTAGATTGAGCAACTTCACAATTTTTGAGAATCATTTCAAGAAGCACTTTATTATTACAGATCTGTGCCTTTTATTTTTAATGTGCTGCTTGATTTTGAGTAACAAAATTTTGAAAAGCCATGAAATTATACCCTGTTGCCCTTTTTACTCCCTTCTTTGCCTCTTAGAAAGTAGTCACTGACCATTAATATCAAGTACTTACGTGTACTTAAAAAGCAGCCTGGGGATTATGTTGCAGATAGAATTAAAACTAAGACCACGCTTTTGATTAAAACTATAACAGACGAAAAGGCCTAGAGACATTAACTAACCATAGTTTTAAAATGGTCACTTGTACTGGAGCAGAAGGCTGAAATTGGTTTTCAGGCTAAGCTTAATTCCTATAGCGTTCTTTTTTACACTACTATTTATCAGCAAGAAAACTCAATTCAGTAATTATTGTAGTCTATATGAAGTCTGTGTTGTAGTTACAAAGTCATTTATCACAAAAATAGTATAATTTCCAGGAAAGAATTTGTGAGTGCACACAAAAAAGCATGTAAATGAAACATTTCCGGTGTGCGCAGACTAGGAAAAACCGGCTTAGTGTAAGTGACCTGTTCCTGATACCTGAAGCGTTTGAACATTTGACTATAGAAACCTTAGTTTTCATGCTACAGTACATTAGGTTTTCTGAAAAAGAGTGGTGTGTCAGCCATCATTTCTAGTTTATTCATGGCTTGCTGTTAGAAATTCAAAGTCATGTGAAAGAGAGCCACCCTACAATTAGAGTTTAGCATCACAGTTACCGTATTATTAATATTTCCACTGAAGTGCTCTCTACTTTAACTCTTGATCTGAAAAGTCAGAAACTTGTGTAACATCAGAATCCACTAACACTTGGATAATTTGCGTCCTTAGAAGGATAAGTTTAATGACAGTCAAGTTCTGATTTTTATAAGCAAGGGTTAATTTTCCAAACCTGTGGTTTACTTGTTTTTCATATTTATGCTGCTTCTTTCCTGGTTGTTTCCTCTTAACTTCTCTGTCTTTTTTTGACTCAGTATTTGTATATATTGCAAATGACTACCAGAGTAAGTCTAGCTACTATCATCATAAACATAGTTACAAATTTTTTTTCCCTATGGTGGGAACTTTTAACATTTATTCTCTTAGCAATTTCGCAACTTTCAAATATACAATACAGTATTATTAACTCACTGCACTCACCACGCTGTATATCCCCACGACTGACTTATTTTAAACTGGAAGTTTGTCCCTTTTGACCCTTTTACCCACGTTGCCCACCTCCCCAGTCCCCCACCTCTAGCAACCACCAAACTGTTGTTCTCTGTATCTATGAGCTAGGTGGTTGTTTTTTGTATTCCACATAAAAAATGAGATCATATGGCATTTGTCGTTCTCTCTCTGACATTTCACTTAGCATAATGCCCTCAGCGTCCATCCATGTTGTCTCAAAGGGCAAGATCCCATTTGTTTGTAACTGAAAAATATTCCATATTATCTACCTCACATTTTTTCATCCACTCACATATCCGTGGTCACTGACGTTGTTTCCATATCTCGACTGCTGTAATGCTGCAGTGAACATGCATGTGCAGACACAGTTTTGAGTTAGTGTGTTTTCATTTTCTTCAGATAAATACTGATACTGAGAAGTAGGATTGCTGTATCATATGGTAGTTCTATTTTTAGTTTTTTGAGGAACTATCATACTGTTTTCATAGTGGCTGCACCAGTTTGCATTCCTGCTAATAGTGCACAAGGGATCCCTTTTCTTTAGAACCTCACTAACGTGTATAATTTTTTGTCTTTTTGCTAATAGCCATTTTAGCAGGTGTGAATTGATATTTTACTGTGGTTTTTGCATTTTCCTGATGATTAGTAATGTTGTGAAACTTCCCATGTACCTGTTGGCCATCTGCATGTCTTACTTGAAAAAATGTCACTTAAGAGATCCTTCTGCCCGTTTTTTAAATCAAATTATTTTTCGCTCTTGTGTTATATGACTTCTTTATATTTTTTGGTATTAACCTTTTTTTTAATTCACAAAATTAATTTATTCTGTATTTTTTATGGAAGGGAAATTCACATAACATAAAATTAACCATTTTAAGGTGAACAGTTTCTAAAAATTCAGTACAGCACCACCACCTCTGTCTAGTTCCAGCAGGTCCCTCACCACGAAAGACGTGCACGAAGCCGTCCCTACTTATTCTCTTCTCCAACCAGCCCCTGGCACCCACCAGTCTTCTTTCCATCTCTAGGAGTTTACCTCTTCTGCATATTTCATGTATTGATAAATGGAATCAAAGAATGTATGTTCTTCTATGACTGGCTTCTTTCACTTAGCATGATTCTTTCCGGGTGCATCCATGTGGTAGCATGTACTAGTACTTCCTTCCCTTTCTGGCTGACCAACATTCCATTGTGTGTGTATACATATACATACCACAACTTATTTTTTCTCCTTTTTGCTAGTATGCGTAATATTGCTGCTGTGAACAGGCACATGCATGTGCTTGTTCAAGTCCCTGTTTTTAATCCTTCTGTGCATTTATCTAGGAGTGGAATTCCTGGTGCTATGGCAGTTCTCTGTGTAATGTTTTGAACAACCACCAAATTGTTTTCCTCAGCAGCAGCACCACTTTATAATCCCACCAGCAATGTATGAAGGTTCGAATTTCTCCACATTCTTACCAATTTTTATTATTTTCCTTTTATTTTTAAACAGTATACCCATCCTAGTGGGATGGAAGTACATGTTTATGTCCAAATAATTCTTCCTGTTGTTTTAAAGGTGTTCAAGAGCCTTGCGTGTCAATTCACATCCCCCTTCCTGTTTTCTTTTTTTTTTTTAATTACTTTATTGTTGTTCAATTACAGTTGTCTGCATTTTCCCCCCACCACTCCCCTCCACCCCAGCCAATCCTACCCCCCTCCCTTGCTTCCACCCTCCCCCTTGGATATTCACCTTTTACCAGAGCTATGATTTGCATTTACTTTGTCCTGTGAGTAGATTGCATTTTCATTTTGTTGGTGGTTTCCTTTGCTGTGCAGACACTTTATAGTTCGATGTAGTCCCTCTTAGAGATTACAACCCATCCTTTCTTCTGGTAGTTTTATGGTTTCAAGGCTTACTTTTAATTCTTTAATCCAGTTTGCGTTAATTTTTGTATATGGTATAAGGGATAACCCAGTTCTATTACTTTGCATTTGGCTGTTTAGTTTCCTCAACACAGTTTATTGAAGAGACTGTCTTTCCCTCATTTAATTTTCTTGGCTCCTTTGTCATAAGTTAATTGACCCTATATGCATGGGTTTATTTCTGGGCTCTCTATTCATTGATCTGTGTGTCTTTTTTTATACCAACACAATACTGTTTTGATTACTGTAGCTTTATAATATACGGGATAGAATAAAAGTAGGTTTACAGTTGTGAGCATGTGAGAAACAGTTTCTTCTTGAAGTCAGGGAGCATGATGCCTCCAGCTTTCTGCTTTTTTCTCAAGATTGCTTTGACTATTTGGGGTCTTTTGTGATTCCATATAAATGTTAGAATTGTTTATTCTAGTTCTGTAAAAAATGTAATTGGAATTTTGATAGGTATTGCATCGAATCTATAGATTGCTTTGGGTAGTATAGGCATTTTAACAATATTAATTCTTCTAGTCCATGAGCACAGAATCTTTTCATTTATTTGTCTTCAGTTTCTTTCATCCATGTTATACAGTTTTCAGTGTCTCTTATTTTTTGCAGGCCCCTTTATGGTAATTTGGCTGGGGAGAATTAGTGATGCATGTAGTGAGAACATCACTTCGTCATTTCTTTCCTCTACATTATACTGCAGGCATTCCGACACAGCACTTTCTAAGGACAGTGCCGTCTTTGTGACCCTTCTCAGGCTATTTCCCATGATGCCTGGAAAGTGTCCTGACATACTTGCAATTCAGAACTCCTTTGAATTACCTTGTTCTTTCCCTTAATGGTATTTTCATGCTTTTTAAGTTTCAGAAGTGTATAGCTCATTGGGTTTTTCACAAATTAAACACATTTATGTAATTAGCACTCAGAGTAAGAAATGGGATGTTACTAGCACCCATGTTTCACTGAATTATATTTGGTTCTGTGTGTGTGTTGTTGTTTCCTTTCTCCTCAAGAACCAATTTGTTTGTATTTATTCCTTTTCTGTTTTTCTTTTATGACTAAATAGAATCTAAATAGCAACTCATAGCTTAATAAAAGTGCTTATAAATACATAGCCATATTTGCTTTATAGAATACCATTATTATTGTTGAAGAGTAATTTGAACTTTTTAAAATACTGTTTTTCTTCCACTGTCCAACCCTTTAAAATTTCACACTGTGATTTCCTGTAATCACTTATCGAAAAGTGTACAGGTATTTAGAAATGGTCTTTATTTTTTTAGTTTGCAAATTCAAGGCTCACAAAAGGTGTGCAGTGAGGGCAACAAATAACTGCAAATGGACGACTCTGGCCTCCGTCGGGAAGGACGTCATAGAGGACGAAGACGGGGTAAGCCTGGTTCTGTCACTGGTCTCTTCCTGGTACCTCTCCTCTTTGATTTGCTGTCCAGTGGGAAATAATGACAGACTTAGGTGGGAATATTTACTATTAGTATTAAATGAAAGAATTGGGGTAATTATGAGTTTTTATTTTCAATTAGGTCCTTCTTGGTTCCTTCAGCTCTTAAACTTGAAGGGAAGTGTGAATAGGGCCCCAGAGCGGTGCGGGCTGGTGTTGCAGACCTGGCAAACGAGACGTCTCTAAGGCCTAGCGTGGCTGTCTGCTCAGATCTTGACTCCTCAGACCTTGGGGCCTCCTCTCAACAGTGCCCCCACCTTCAAAATCTTGCCTCCACTGTACCTTGCGTAAACTCTCGGATAGCACTTTGTGATCGCTGTAATAATGCCTTTTACATTCCTGTCTCCTCAACAGTTCTACAAATTCTTAAGGCTAGAGATTAAGTCTTACTTATCTTTCTACCTCTATAGTGCTTGGGGCATAGGACATGCTCAATAAATGTCGGGTAAATGAATGTGTGCCATGATGACACACATATTATTCGGTTTGCAAAGTAAGAAATTATTGTGTAGCTTCCCTGGGGTAAGAATGATAGACACCACAGTCTTTCATTTGACTGTCCTTTGTTCCTGCTGCACAGGTGGCTATGCCTCACCAGTGGCTAGAGGGTAACTTGCCTGTGAGTGCCAAATGTGCTGTCTGTGACAAAACCTGTGGCAGTGTTCTTCGTCTGCAAGATTGGAAATGCCTTTGGTGCAAAACAATGGTGAGTCCTTTTTAATGAGCTCCTTTTCGTAGCTGCTACGTATGTGACTTAAAGGCAAAGAGTTTATGTCCCGGCAGAGACTGGTGGCAGACGTGCCTACTGTAATACTCATCTTTTTCAAGATGTATTCCTTCCAGTCTGGTTACTTTTTCAAATACCCTTTTTGTAACACTCACTCTTGTTATATATTTCCTTTATCTAAAGACCCGTTCCCTGGTTTTATTGTTTTTCATTATGCTTTAGTTGTCCTCACTGGTTTGCTGTTTTCAGTCCTGTTTTACTATATATTTCATACAGAAAGCCACCAAATTTGGACTGGCATACAAAATATAATTTTGCTACAATCCTATGGATATTCTCTGACAGAATGCTGAGTTTAGTAGTCCATGTCTTAAACTCTACATTTGCATAAGTATTTTAAGGCTTACCTGCTTGTGCAAGAAAAAGGAGAGAAGCACACTGAACATAACCTGGCACCAGGATACTCTATGCTAGACTGTGTGAGGACTGGGCCTCCGCACGCATGCACGCACGTGGGCAGTCAGAGCAGGACTCAGAGGGTGCACGAGGCCACACAGGGTGGCGTGGGGACTAAAAGGTAATAGGGTCAGGAGGCAGTAGCTGTGAGTGCTTATCTTAGCACCGGGTGATGCTCTGCTACTGTGGCAGTGATTGCCTTGCATTGGGCTGTTTTGTCTTGTTTTGAGTCTTGCACTTCAGCTGCCCTGCTCCCCATCCCGCCCCCTATCACCCGCCAAAAGGGTGGAAAAACCATTGCCTTTAGTAAGTGTGGTGGAGATCAGCAAACATAAGAGATGTGAGTGTGACGTGTCGATTTCGTATTGAGATTGATTCCGTGGGCCACAGAGGAAGATCAGTCCTATAATATCTTACTCAGGCCTAATAAGTAATCTGTGTTTCCTTTTCATTTTTAAATCAAACATGATTCTCTTTGTCCTTTTGTTATTTATTCTTCATCAGTTGCCTCTTTTGTTAGCATAGGCATTACTTTTCATTTCTTTCATCCCATTTAATATAATATAGACTATATTAATAGAGACTGTCTCTCTTTGGAGTTTTGGTGTAACCACAAATCCTAAAACCCTCTTTTGCCATTCCTTAATTTGAAAGGAGTGCTTGCTCCCTAAACAAGATTTTAAATTTTCATCCTACCTAAGATTGGTTTTGTCGGGGATGGGGGGACAACCAGTGATACATGCACCTACTGCTGGTTTTATTAGTCCTTATTTACTGGCGTCTGATTCTGTACTTCAAGAACTTCAGCTGCTTTTTTTTTAACTTTTTTTAAAAAAAAGATCACATGTAATGAAGTATTTTTTAAAAGTATTTTATAAATTATCTTTACCTGCAATATATAGGTTTGTACTTGTATTTAGTCAGTAGTTTTTAAATTTTACCAACTTTAACAGTAAGAGTAAATTAGTTTTTTTATTTGCTCACTCGACTCACCCTCACCTTTAAAAGATTCACTAATAATATTATTACAGATTATAGAAGAGAGCATTCTGGAATGTCTTTTTCCTCTTTTTTTCCCGGCAAACTTAAATATCATCTTATTGTGGAATCATTCTGGCTCCACCCTGCCTGTTAGCGGGTTTCTGAGCCACCTCTCACTCTGATTTATCTGTTTATATATTATTTTTCCTTGAAAATAGGAGCAGAATGTTAAGTGACTAAACACAGATCTAAGTGAAAAACCAAACCATTTCCACAACCCTAATGAGTCGACTCCTAATTTTCCCAGTTGTTGTCACTCTCTAGACATAGTTTTACATTTTCTGTAAAAATAGCGAAGGTACAATTTTTTCTTCCACTTTTCTCATTTAACATTGTTATATTTTTCAGTTTTACTCTATTTTTATTCCTTTTCAAAGTACCTGTGCATGCTTGTTTTTGTAAAATCGATTTGGATTGTTATTATAAATCATATTAGGAAACCGTCCAAAATTAGGTCATCAGCAGAATAAGAATTACTATTAAATTTCAGTTACTTTCCCAAAAGTTTAGATAAATGCGTGTTTCATTAATGTGCCATTTATCTAAAAGGACTAATGAAATATGCCATATTACGTGTTTTTTGAAGTATTGAATATCTGCTTTTACTGGTTAGAACATAAAGGCTCTGGAGCTAAGTACAGAAAGTATTCAAAGTTGCCTGTGTCCCACTTAATAAGTAAGTTAACCCTGTGTTTTTTGTTCTCAGTAGTACCTGGAGTGACCTTGAAACTTTGTTTCTACATTTACTGAGTGCCTATGATATACATCACTTCCCAAGATGAATATATGATTGTAGGACCTTTTCCTTACGAGGCCATAAGTCTAGCTGGGAAAATAGGCATGGATGTACTTGTAACTATAATAATACGAAAATGTTATAAAAGAGGTGTGAATAGAAAGTTATAGGATCATCACCAAAAGAGTGAACATATAATGGATTTTATTTATGTTCATTAAATTCTGTTAAGAATTTTATAAGGTAGATGTTGTCAGGTTTTTTTTAATGGACAGTGATTTTGAGGCATACTGGGTAGCTTCTCCCCTTCCTCTGCACTCCTTTCTCTCCCAGTCCCCTCCCCTTGCCTTCACAAGCACTTACTGTGTTACTGCACACCACTTTCCTGAGACAGCCACGAAAATAAGCCACACAGACAAAATCAAATTCCCGTCTCTAAAATGATTAGCCTGTTCCTTAGAAGCATAAAAATATTGTGCCATTAAAGTAATTTATGAATCACTGAACATTTTGTGATGTAGTTGATCCTTAAATTATCAGTTACTTAGATATAATTTACAATGTAACTAAACATTGATTTGTTTTTAGGTGCACACTGCCTGCAAAGACCTGTACCATCCCGTGTGTCCGCTTGGCCAGTGCAAAGTGTCCATCATACCTCCGGTTGCACTCAACAGCACTGATTCTGACGGTACGTCGCTGCCGTGGGTGCACATTCCTGGCATATCGAAAGCTGATACGTACATTTGTTTTCCTAAAGTGAACAGAATTGTAACTGGTTATTCTTACCACTTTTTATGTAATAAATCTATTTAATTTGCGGAACAGTACGTTTAACTTTTAAAAGAACGTTTAAAAATTAACATAACTGTAAACACATTGGTGAAATTCCTGTGCATAAGACTTTTAGATTGTGCATTTTAGCAAATAAGATCATTATTCTGTGCCAAAATGTAATTTGAAAAGGTCAATTTTTGTAAGTGTTTTTATTAGTCCGTAATTGAAACTGCCCCTTAGAATATCTCTTATTTAGAAATCTGTTTTCTTACAGTTTCCTTGCAGGAATTTGTATTACTATGAGCTGACTCACTTTTTCTAGAATCTGACAACTTACTTGCAGGTGCTGATGAACTGTTCACAGCACTCGTTTGGGAACGGCATGTTAGTAACTTCCGTCTAAGCAAACCATGTTACGAAAGGCTTTTACCATATATTATCAGTGTTTTGCATTGATAAAGTACATTATTATTTTCAAACTCTTTGTGTAAATTATGCCAATAGATCTTACAGGTTATGGATATAAGCCTCAAAAGAAGCAATTTTTTTAAGAAACCTGTGCTATTAAAAGCCCTCCCTCTGTAAGCCATGATATATCAAGGCTCTGTTGTTTATTATAAATTTTAAAGTATTTGCTCAGGCCTCATCAAGGAGCAGTTAAAATATTTTATAGCAATGACTATGAACACAGACTATGATTGGTTTTTCTGGTGTAAGTGTTGTTAAGGCAGATAGTATATCTCAAATTATCTACGATTAATACTTTTATCATATTTGTTATAATTTTGCATGATAGAGCATATTTTAAAAGATAACATATATTCTCAGTATGTAAATAATAAACCTATCTCCATTTCGGGGGCTAATTTTTAACTTACTTTCAAAGTAATGAACATGGTTCTTTATTTTTATGAATTTCTCTTCTTTTCTCTGAGTTTTTGTTAGCAGTTTTAGAGAGAAGCCGTGCACTCTGACCTTGCCCTGTGCTTTCTTACAGGGTTCTGCAGAGCGACGTTTTCCTTCTGCGTTAGCCCCCTGCTGGTTTTTGTCAACTCGAAGAGCGGAGACAATCAGGGAGTCAAGTTTCTCCGGCGGTTCAAGCAGTTACTGAATCCCGCTCAGGTGTTCGACTTAATGAATGGAGGCCCTTACTTAGGGTAATTGACTATTGACAAGTCTCTTTTAAGTGAAATGGAGCACTGAGCATGAAATATGCCTGCTCTCCAGTTCATGACATCGTAGGCTCACCTAGACATCCCTGTGTCCATCTTCCCACTCCTCTCTCTCTTAAAAGTTCTAATTATAAATTTAACGCAACCTTTTTGATATTTGTGTATCTGCCTTATGTGCTAAAAATTCCAAAATTTATTTAGAAAGTGTTTTAGACTATAGATCAAGCAAGCACTCACAGCATGCTTAGCTCTAAGAAAGATAAACGTGTAAATATAGAAATACAAAATAACCTCAGAAAATGATTTGTATGGAAGGCTAGTGTTGATTTATATGTAATACAGTCAATTATTTAACCACAGCACAGAACTGCCGTGGGTCTTTAAGTCAGTTCCTCAAGGATTTCAGACTCACTTCATACAAATGGCAAAGAAATACTTCTGTTGATTGTTGCAGCTTTCTGGAATGTCATTTAACGTAAAATCTGAAAAAAACGAAGTGATATTTCCAGTGAGAGGAAATGTGCCTTGAGGCACTTCTCAGTACATTTTCGTGTGTGCACATGATGTTGGTTGATTGCGTCATTTGAACCGGAGCCAGCCATCTCTGTATGGTTTGCTTATGCCAACTCAGCTTTTCCCTGGGGTCCTGTCACCTCAATGCATGAGCATGAAAGTAAACATGGGGATTTCTAGATGCTACTGCCTGAAAAGGCCTTTTATGTTTTATAATTTAACACTCTCCTGTCGTCTGTATTTCTCTCCTCAGTCTCTTTTTGTGCTTCTTTTCACTTCTGTCCCTTCAGAGTCTTCCTTCTTATTTCCATTGTCTTTTTCTTGTTAAGTTCAGGCCCTTCTGGCCATGTGGGTGTGGGTCTTTTTCGTGGGTACCCTGCTCCTTCCTTATCTGCTTGGACATCCCTTGCTTTCCTTTTTTGGGTCCTGCATTTCCTCCTCTGGCCTCTCCTCTCACCTTTGTCTCTTTCATTGATGGTTAGCTTTGTCACTCTTTATAGTACATCTGTTTAATAATCCTTAATAGTTCCAATATCTTATATTCTTGACATTCATTTTTCCCACCCAAGGAACTCTCTTTGTTAAACTTCTTGAGATTGTCTGTGTATCATATTTTTTAGATTTTCCATAATACTCAAGGTATCAAAGGTACATTCAGGAGGTAGGATGTGTCACAAGTTCAGAGGAAGGAAGGTAGAAGTAAAGAGACTGGCCTGAGACTTGGAGAAGAGCAGGAGGAAAAACAGACAGGAAGTACAGAAAGCAAGGCATTGACAAGGTTCGGTGGATCCCTATAGGAGCTGCCTCGAGTGCTGTGCAGTAGCACCAGTGCCCCAGACTTCCCGCTCCTAGTTTGCAATCTGCTGCGCTTAAGGAGATCACGTAGCCTCATAATGGAAAGAGAAAAACCACTTTGTCTACCATCTTGTATCACTCACCTTTCATTCTCTTTCCTGGGTTCTGCTTCCTTTGTTTGCGTTCCCATTTCTTCCTTTGCTTTCCTTCTAACTTACCTCCATTTCTACTTATAATCCCCTTTTGTCTTTATGATTAAGAGGTTTGCTTGAGTTAAAACTATACTTAAATTAACTTTATAGTACAACTAATATGTAAAAGTTCTTATATTTAATTTGAACTTGAATACCGGTTCAAATGCAGAATAACAAAGAAATAGGGAAAGTGAATTTTATTTATTTATGTAAAAATAAAATACTTTTTACTTTCAGTTTAAGATTATTCCAGAAGTTTGACAATTTCCGGATTCTTGTTTGTGGAGGAGATGGAAGTGTAGGTTGGGTTTTGTCAGAAATCGATAAGCTCAACTTGAATAAACAGGCAAGTACTAATTATTTTCATTACTAGCTAACATGAATGTACACTCACCAGCTGACCAGAGATGTGTAGAACTGTAACAGCCCCTATTTCTCACCCTGCCTGAGGCCTCCCTGTTGTTCTCTCTTCTAGTGTCAGCTGGGAGTGTTGCCTCTGGGTACTGGAAATGACCTTGCCCGGGTTCTTGGCTGGGGAGGTTCATACGATGACGACACCCAACTTCCTCAGATACTAGAGAAGTTGGAACGGGCCAGTACCAAAATGCTGGACAGGTAAAAGTGACTTCTCTTTTAAACCTCGTTTAAAAGTGGCATACTGACATCATTTTTTGATCATTCAAATTTTACTGACTGTAATCCTCTTGAGGGCAGAGACTTCCTGGTCTTGTCTACTCTGTCACCCCCGAGGTATAGAATTGAGCCCAGCAGAGAGTAGATACTCAATGATATATTTTTGAGTGAGTTACTTGTAACAAAAACTGAGAAAAGTAGTCTAATAAACCTGTTGTTATAAAGATAGAAGGGTATGTTGATACTACCTACTTTTAATTGTTGTTCAGTGCAGGAAAAAGTTTAAATAGTTAACTTGGGGAGTGGTGCTTTTGGTACATATCATCTTGTGGTTTCATTAAAGCAGAAAAAGACCTATAAAACTTAGATTTGTTAGAATATCTCTTCTTAATTATACCTGTGAAGAATGGATTAAATCAACAAAGAACTACCCGTATTTTGCTGTGTATGATGTTCACCATGGTTTTGTGTGCATTATACATGGGATTATTGTACCCATGGTATACAGTCATTATACACATATAACACCCTTATATGTTTTTTCCCTCAAAAATGTGGGCAAAAAAGTACTTATCATACATGGCAAAGTAGGGTAAATGCTAAAAAAGATAACCCTATAAAAATAAATAAATGAAACAATAAAAAAGATAACCCTTTTC
>VMDR010030517.1:0-12353 GCA_007922815.1 Macrotus californicus
AGATATAGGGAATAAGTAACATAAATGGTAGGTAGAAAATAAACAGAAGGAGGTTAAGAATAGTATAGGAAAAGCAGTAGCCAAGAACTTATATGTACAACCCATGGATATGAACTAAAGAGGGGTGGGGTGGGGGTGGGAGGGGTGTGCAGGATGGAGGGGAATAAAGGGGGGGAATGGGACAACTGTAATAGCATAATCAATAAAATATACTTTAAAAAAAGAAAAGTGTCTTTCTCTTGCAGCCTCTAAGATTGTCTTTTTGTCCTTAACCTTGTTATTTTAATTATGACGTGTCTTGGTATGTGTCTCTTTAGGTTTATCTTAATTGGCATCCTGTGTACTTCCTGAACTTATGTGACTTTTTCCTTCACCAGGTTAGGGAAGTTTTCTGCCATTATTTCTTCAAACAGGTCCTCTATTTCTTGCTCATTATATTCTCCTTATGGTATCCCTATGATGTAGAAGTTGTTACACTTGATGCTTTCCCAGAGATTCCTTAGACCGGGGGTGTCAAACTCATTTTCACTGGTGGCCACATCAGCCTCATGGTTACCTTCAAAGGGCCAAATGTAGAGCTCCTTGCCCCTAGTTAAGGAGAAGTTACATTTATACAGTCCTAAAATTACATTTGAAAGCAACTGCGAGGCTGATGTGGCTCCCAGTGAAAATGAGTTTGACACTCCTGCCTTAGACTTTCCTCATTTCTCTTAATTCTCTTTTCTTTTTGATGCTCTCCTTGGGTGGTTACTGTTATCCTGTCCTTTTAATTCTCTGATTTGATCCTCTGCTTCATCTAACCTGCTGTTGATTCCTTCTAGTGTATTCTTCATTTCAGATATTGTAGTCTTCATTTCTGACTGGTTCTTTTTCATGGTTTCTATGTCATTTTTAATGCTTACTATCTCTTTGTTTAAGTTCTCACTGAGATCATCCATTCCTCCTCTAAGATCCTTGAGCATTCTTATAACTATTATTTTAAACTCTGCATCTGGTATTTTGGTTGCTTCAATTTCATCCACTTTAATTCTTTTTCTTTTGTTCTTTTGCTTGTGGCATTTTTCTTTGTCTCCTCCATTTTGTCTCTGTTTATTAGGTAGATCTGCTATGACTCCCACCCTTGTTATGATGGTTTTATGACTGATGTCTTGTTCGGCTCAGTGGCATAATCGTCCAGATCACCTGAGCTCCGTGCTCCAGGAATGTTCTTTCTGGGTTATGTGCACCCCCATTGTAGTTGAGGCTTGAATGCTGTTGGTCTGTTTGTGGGTGGAGGTAACCCTTCAGGCTGGGTGTCTAAGGGTAGACTTTGATCACTGTGTATGAGATGCTGTGCAGGGCCTACCCACTGAGGTGGGGTTGTTCGCAGCAAGATCTGGTGCCTGCTGGAATCCCTCCGTGGGTGTGCCATGTGTGTGGCTAGTTGGGTCAAGCTCTGGCATGGTCTGAAGCGCACCATTGGTTGTGTTGTTTCTGGGTCCACTTGGGTGGGGTTCAAGTACACACTGCTGTCAGACATGTGTAATTGGCCTTGGGCTACCCCTCTATAGGTACCATGCTTTTCACTGTCTGTGTCTACTGTACCTAAGTATGTGTGAGAGGGGACAATCTGGGTAAATTGGTCTGCTTCTTCAAGGTTAGAGTTGGGGGTAGGTCTGTAAAAGGACCGAGGCCCCCTGAGGTCCGCCTCCACCTGTCAGCTGCTGCATCTCCCCCTGAGGTGGCCTGGTCTTCCTCCAGAGCCTTCTGGAGAGAGACTGTAGGATGAGCCCAGGCTAGCTGAGATAGGGCTAGTGGGTCCTCTACTTGGGGATCATGCAGTCAGGCATTCCATGAGGGGAAAGTGGCACCTGCTTCAAAGCCAAATTTCTCAGTGTGCCAGAATCTCCAACTCTAGTTTCCTCTGGGGGGCTCACTATACGTTCAGGTTGGATACAGACAGCTGTCCCCTTGGAAGGAGCAAATGTAGCTGCCCTGGGCCCAGGGAGACAGATCAATAGAGTCTCCCACTGAGATGATACTAGCTCATCCCACAGGAGGGGGCTAAGCACTTCATCCTGGTTCCAGACAATAGCCCCCGAGGATCTCACACTTTGTCCCCACTCTGAGCTGCTGTCCTTCTCCCGACAGAACTGTGCCCAGAGAGGGTATCCAGGACTTGGCAGGGTTGATCCAAATATCTCATATTGGGGGTCATGCCCACAAGCCTGTAGTGGGGGGTGGGCACTGCTTCTCCTTCCTAGGGTAGCACAGGCTGAACTCGCAGGGGGGCTTTTATTCGCCTCCCTACAATGTAGCCACAGAGCCCAGCGCTTGCTCACCTGACTCCCAGACAGAAGCCTCCCCGGAAGACACAGTCTGAAAATCCCAGGTCTGTGTGGCTCCCTAGTACCCCCTCAGTGCCAGACCAAGCAGGATGGGGTTGAAGGTGAGCTGTACATGGCACTTTCATCTCTCCATGCAGCTAGTCACAGTAAGGTGGGGCCAAAAGTGCCAGCTCCATGCAGGCTTAGAACCCAGCAGGATGGGGCTGAAAGTCTCAGACCTGTGCTGCTCTCCCGAGCCGCTGAACTTTGCTGTAGTTTTAAGTTTTTGTATTTCACTCTCAAGTTTGGTGAGCACCCTTATGACTATTTCTTTGAATTCTTTATCAAGCAAATGACTTATCTCCATCTCCTTAGGGATTTTTTCTTGTTTCTTCATTAGCGAGTTATTCTTCTGGGTTTTTTTCCTGCATTGTGTTTGACTTTCTATGTTATTTATGTGAATCTGACAAGATAGCTATCTCTCCCAGTCTTGAAAAAGTGGCTTTGTGTAGAAGTGACCTATGTATAGGCTGTGTGTGCTGGGTTATTTTGGAAGGCCAGCTGGCATCGAGCCAGTGCCTATGGTATTAGACTACCGAGCTGCAGCATCTCAGGCAAGGAGGCCAGTTGTGTATAATAATGCTCTGTTGATCTTTTCCACTTTGTTTGAAGCCAACATGGGCTCAGGAGATGTGTCTAGGAATGTACTGTGGCCATCTTGCAGGTAGGCCAGAGTACCTGGGTAGAGCTCCTGCCTGCCTAGTGGACGTAAAGGGGAGTGTATACAGTGGAGCTCACCAGTACCTCCAACCATGGAGCAATTTCTGCAGCTCCTTGAGAGCTCCTGTGGCCCCCAAGCCTTCCCTGTATGACCTCTCATTTCTTGTACAGGAAGTTGTCTTGTGTAGGAGCAAGGTCTGTGTAGGCTGTGTACCTGGTGGTTTTGGCAGGCTGGCTGGAACTGGGCTGGGGTTTATGGCACCTAGGGTGCTAGCCTGTCAGGCTAGATGGGTTCTGGGCAGGGAGTCCAGCTATGGGTCATGATGCCCTGTTGTTCCTGCTCGCTCTTTTTGTTCAGAGCCGAAATGGACTCTGGGCAGTGTGTCTGGGAACATGTCGCTGTAATCTCGCAGGCAGATCAAGGCACCCCAACAGAGCTCCCGCCTGCCCTGTGAAGGTGGAGGGGATGTAAATAATGGTGCTCATCATCACCTCGGATCCTGGAGAGTTCCTGCAGATCCTGGAGAGCTCCCACGGTTTTCCAGTGTTTTCTCTCATTTGTATTCAGAAGCTGTTTTCAGTCAGCTCTCAGTTGTCTCTCAGGAATAATTGCTCTCCATATAGGTGTACGTGTATATTTCAGTGAGCTTGTGGGAGTGGGTGATTTCAGCATTGTCCTACACTGCTGCCAACTTGGACATTTCACTGGGGTATACACTGAAGTGTATCAACATTTTATGACAAATTACCAGAAACAACATTAGTGCTTTAAACATGCGAGTTCTGAAATCTGACGTTTCTGGCATGGTAACGGCAGAGATCTAAGAAGTTATATAAAACATACAGATATTACTGCTGTACTGGTTTATTCCCCAACCATGACAAAGCAACTATTAAGCATGCATTTCCTTTAACCATGTCTAAAAGAGACAGTACAATTACCTGCATTCCCTGATTTGACGTAAAGCCTTGCTAAGTTCATTGTTCTTCAGGCAATCCAGCATGGACTGGATGGCTGCTTCGGTGGATGTGAAGGTTGGCTCGGACCATGAACCCTCCATATAAAGAGGGTCGGCTGCAATGGCTGTAGTGGCCTCCTTCAGATTTTTCTTTAAGTCACTCAGTTCCCTGGACATATTTAGCAGCTGTTAAAAAATTATTTTTACTCTAGTTAAAGACTGGACTTTACATCCTCAAAAGAAAACAAATGATTACATGTGGTATGATTAAGCAGAAGCTAAATGCCTTGGCAAACTAAAATAGGACAAATGAAACAGGATTACATGGTATGTGTAGGTGGTTATGGGTAGTAGTGATGACATAATTTTGTGTCAAAAGCTCGGAAGTGCTGCTTATAGAAAAAAGATGAAGACTTCCTTTAAAGTGTTTTATATTTAAGTAGAAGGGCATATTTAGAGGTAAATGCACATGAGAACAGGCTTGGGAGTTGGATACAGCTAGATTCCAATGCCAGTTCTACAACGCATGATGGGACCACAGTCAACTAAATAGACTTTTATGTGTCTTAGTTTTCTTATCTGGGGGACTGAAGATGTTACGGGGTAATTTTAAAGATGAATGAGATAGTGTACATAAAATAACTAATTTTGTCATATAATGCACAATAAATGTATGTAATCATCAACATGGACTCTGAAAAGTAAATTTTTCTCACTATTTCTATGCTAGGAAAGAGATTAAAGACATAACTTTAAGGAAGAAGAGAAAAAATGTCAATGTAATCTTAGTGTTCATGTTACAGTGGTAAAAAATTTTCCTTCAAAATGACTGAAACCAAAAGATCCAGGGTGTAAAAAAGTAAGTCATAAGAGAGAACCTAAAATGTACTGTGGAAGACAGCTGTTTTGTAATCTGATCTCAAGAGCATTTTAAAAAATGGACATGAATTTACATGTGATTTCCTTTGTAATACAAGTTGATGATGCTGTTTTCCTTGCAGAATTGATTTATCCAACATGTTAATGCCCAATTTGCTCATCTTATAAGCAATAGAACCAAAGCCCTCAGGAATATTTGTTTCCTTACAGATGCCTGTTAAATTCAAATATGTACTCTAGAGCTAAGTTTAAGTTTTACTGAGGTAATGATTTTAAATAAGATATTAGAGTATCTCATGTACATGAGTTTTTATGGTTGAAAGTGAATTTCTTTTTAATTATTTTAAATCTAGTCAAGTTTTAAGTAAAGAAGAAATTCACTTTAAATTTACAAGATTTTAAGCAATGATATACACACACACACACACACAAGATATGTAACATAATTTACTTTTTAAAGTGACGCTTAATTGCCTTTTTAATATGGAAAAGGACATGTGAGTTGCATTTGTGTGTCCTCTTTTTTTGAGCCAACATGGATTCTAAGGATTCTGTTAATACTTGCTAGAAGGGTAAAAAGAGTAAGCTTTATCTTGACAACATGGCAAATAACACATCAACTGCCTCTCTTTTATCTGATAATTCGTAATTCTATGGAGGAAAACAGGTTATTGAAAAGCTCTTTATAAACAAAGATGTCTGGCTTACGACTCCCTTGAAATTAGCATTTGAGAGCATAATAAAAAACTCCCATCCTTTTCCTGTTTTTCCAACTAAGTGATAAATATGGCGCTCCATGCTCACCCAGTGCTCTTGGTAGAACGGTTTCCTGGATTTGCACTGAAGACTGCAACATCCTCGCCTTCAGTTCAGCTCTCTCCTGACCTCCGATCTCTTCTAGATCCTCGTATTTTACTGTCTGCAAGATGTCGTGACCCTGGGCTGGTCTAGTGGGCAGATTCGGCTACTGACCAGCAGGCAAAAGGCTTGGCTGGTTGGATGTGCAAGTGCCTCAGTCCTTTTATATCCCTGTCTCACTCATGGCTCTGCTAATCTCTTAGTTCATCTGAGAAGGAATCTGAGCATCACACTCTTTCCTGTCCTTCAGCCCTGCCCCCAGTCAGGTTCATTGACCTTTTGCCTAGCGATCTCTTACATTTGCTCCCTTCTCCTCACGCCTGACTTCTGTCCTGTTCAAACTCTCATCTCTTGTCTGAGCTATTTTATCAGTCTTGTAAGTGGTCTCCCTGTCTCCAGTCCAGTTGCAATCAAACTCACCTCATACCTCTGCCATAAGCGCTAACCGAAAGACTCTCAGGCGTAGTATCTTCCATGATCTCCTCTTACCTATTTCTTCTGCTTGCTCCCTCACTCCTTTTTTGTTTGCATGGTATATTCTGTCAATAGTAAACGGCTTGTAGTTCCTTTCCCTTTCTTACCACCACATTTATGCCCATGCTTTTTCTGACTGGAACACTCTTCCTTAGCCCTCACTTTCTCTAACTCCAACTCATTGTTGAAAAATCAGGTAAGATGTGATTTCCTCCAAAAACCTTCTCACCTCCAAATGACTTAGGCGTCAGTCCTCTGGGCTTCCATAATACCCTCTTCACATCCCCGTTATTTCACTTATTATGTGGCAGTACTATTTCTTTACTTCTAGGGAAATTTTGGCTCACTTGGAAAGGTTTCAACTATTGTACATTTCACATTAAAAATATCAAAGCATAATAATGCTAAGCTGGGAAGTAGAAGCGAACCAAACATCATATAGATATTTCCTTCTTATCTCAGTGTAAGAGCAAGTACACAAAGCTAAACATAAAAGTAAAAACATAACACAAGGACCCAGGGCCAGGAATAGGCTGAGCCCCATGAGGCTTCTGGCACAGCACTGAGGGAGGGGCTCACCCTTGAGTTCTTCAGTTTGTGCCTAGTCCTGTCACTTGCCTCACCCTTGTCCTGGCACTGCCAAATGAGAACAGAAATATAAGACACACTGAGGACTTATTCTAAAGCAAAATAATTATGTGGGAATAAAATCACCCGGACAGTTACAGACGGATGGAAAGGAATGATTGTCGTGGCGGCACTCAGGGCGGGAACCACAGGGCTCACCTCGGGCATGGAGCTGGCTTCATGCACCTGGCCAATGAGCTTGCAGTAGGACTGGAAGAGCAACAGCAGCTGGAAGTGCAGCTTGTATAGCCTCTGACACAGCTCCAGTTGCTGCAGAGAGAATCGGCGTGGGCAGAGATCAATGAGTAAGCACAGTGTTTGCATAACAAGCAAAATCTTGGTTGTCCCATAACTAGCTGTTATTATTCCCAATAAGACAGAACAACAAGATCCTGTCAGTATCAGTGAGAAATTCACAATATAACATGGAAGATGACTAATTAGTGAGGTGTAGTAGCTATAAAGGGACTGAGTGAATTGACAGATCTCCATTACATTTGCCAGTTATATATCTACAAATTATAGCTGTTGTTGTCTTAATTTTTATAAGCTGTAAATTATTTTTAAAAAGAAGAAATTTTTTGAAAAGTACATTTGAAAGGTAAAACATTAAGTCACTCTAAGTGTTAAGTTTATAAATTCGGCAGACACTTGGGAGATTAACCACGCGACAATTCTGGCTGCATCTGGGTGCAGATACTCATCCTGAAGTCTGTGTAAACACCCTGAGGCACTGTGTCAACTTTACTGATGATGCCTCTACTTAGTGCTCAATAAATGTTTGTTGAATTAAAGAGATATAAAAAGGGCCCAAAATGTGCTTACAGAAAAGGAGAAATCATAAAAACATCAAAAACTAAATGTGGAAAGAACATAAATAAGTGATCATACAAAATGGTCCTTCAGCCCTATGGATACCTCTGGAATTTAAAATGTTTTCATTGTGTGGCTTATACATCCGATGAGAGAAAAATAATTATGAGCAATTCCAACACCAATGATACTGCTCTTTGAGCTATATCTGCTCATAACAGCCTCTAAACATTGCCTGTTTTTAACTAAGAATGGTTAGTTCCTAGGTAGTGGATGGGATTCTGTGTGAAGAAGAGAATAACCTTCATGAGGTAGCACGCACTGCATGGCTCAGCAGTCACCAGTGAAAGGGGTTAAATATGTGGCTCAAACCACATTTCACTGCTCAGCTTTCAAGTGTGCTTCCATGCAGACAACAAGGGCCTTCCTTTTGCTAACGGAGTAAGACAGACTCAGCTCTGTTTTGAGAGCTGCTGTGATATGACTTAAAGTTGTTCCCCCAAATCAGTCCAAGGAGATAAATTACAAGAATTTAAATTTAGGAAGAATATTCTGTTAATAGTATTATTAACAGAATTTTGATCCTAATTTATAAAGGTTCCTGAAATTCACTTAAAACTATGCTGAATGAAGTTTTCTTTCTTCTCTTACCCTTTTTCTGGTCCTTAGGGGAAAATTTTTTACTTAGATTTATCTGATCTCTGCATGCTGGAAACCAGCCTAAGATTAAAGAAGTAGCTATACTCACCAGTTACCCCAAACTAGATCTTTGGTTGTCTCAGTAAAACATCTTATTTTAAACTTTTCTTTATGAAAAACCTTTTACAATGTGGTGTAAAAGATAACTGCCAGAGAGTTGCAGATAAATAAAAAGTATTTAAAAAAATGCTACCTTTGCAATTTAAGGTGAAACCTATCTATGAAAACTCTGACTTTCCTAAGGGTCAGACAGTGGTAGTTATAACTCAAAATATTCCGTGGGTAGTATGAGAGTTCATAGCAACTCTGAGTAGAAAATGTAGGTTTCTACTTTGGGGACAAAAGTAGCTCAGAATGCTACTAACAAACTGGCATATATCAGTCTACCAAACAAAATAAAATGGAAGGAAAAAGGGGAAACATGCTAAGAGATATAACAGTAACAGTGAAAATAAGATCTGTTATGGGTCCATGCCTCCAATGGGCAGAGAGTATGAAAGAAAGTTAACTTACTGCCAGAGATTCCATTTGCTACACAGCAAGCATGGCACAGGAGACAGGAAAGGAAAGAGAGCACAGGGTCAGTGTCTGCATGCACAGGAAGCACGGCCCTCTTCCGCCAGCAGAACCAGCAGCAGTATTAGCATCGCTTGCCCGGATTTGCTAAATGGTAGCGAATGTGGTACCCATTCGACATGCACAGCGGCCCAGTTAAAAATAAGCTCTAGTGAGAAACGTCAAAAGATATAATTTGTAATCTTTTAGATTCTCTGGTTAGTTGGTTTAGGTTTTGTTAGTCTTGGATACCAGAGGTCAAAACTTTTATTGCTTGATGATTCTAGTATTTGAATGTGAATAATATGTGGACATGGAACCGTGAGACCAGCTGAGTCATGTGAATAAACTGTAGCCCCAAACAAATTATTCCATCACTAAATGTTAAGGCAGAGTCATATGTTTGGCTTCATATTTACTAAATTATGACTATCTAATTAACATAATATATAATTAACAATCTAAGTGGCATTTCCTTTAGTCAGATTGCCCTCCATGTTGAGAAGATTTTTAGTACTGCTAGATATTGTCATCTCAAAGCACTAAACATTGTCTGTATACCTCCCAAACAAGTGTGAGATACAGTACTTTTCTTGCATTTTATTTTATATATAGATATATTTTTGCCAGTAGACAAAAGTAACATAGAGCTTATAGTTAGTCTACAGTAATATAGATTTTAACTGGGCCATGTTCAGCTATGGCTACCATTTTTTGGTGTCACCATATCATAACCATAGAGTTGGCTTAGGGAAAGGTTGGGTATGTGCAAAGAGATAACTATAACCTGACACAATATTAGATAAATCAATTTGGTCATTCTTTATTATGGGTCAATATATCTGGTTCTGGATTTTCAAAATACTTGAGGACCTCACTTAGTTTCCAATTCTTGACAACAAAAACCCCTTATATTAAAGATCTTTCCAAAAAATTCTCTGAGTTATCAGTTTAATGTATTATACTTAATATAAGGTACGGTGCACAAAAAGTAGAATGATCATATTTATCACTGTCTTCAAACAGAGAGCACTACCACTGCCAATCCCTACCACAGCCCCTGTCTCCCAAGGGTCTCTTCTTGCCTCACATGTTACATGGGTCTGGCATATTGATGACTGTTGTGTTTATTAAGTACTTTTATTTCTTGGGCCCTAGCCATACATATCTTTTGAACTTTGAAAGATAAATACTTTTATTCTGTGATATAGATTATACAACCTAAAGTATTTACCATTTTCAGAGAAAACTTTCTGCCTGAAAGCTTTTATAGCCAAATTTTATGTACATCATTCCAAAAAGGAGTACAGGGCCAGAGTCTTAAGTGTATATAAACAGAATTTCCACTACAGAGGCTTTTTAGAAAATGTCAAATTTGATAAAAATGTTTAGTATGCACTTTAGCACATAACTGCTTCTACCATGGAATTTACTTTTGAGAAGTGTGGAATGAAGCAAGGGCTAAGTAAATTACATGGTCTTGTGTGAAGAAAATGTTCTTTTCTTTTTGTTTACTGCTTTCCAAAGCAAAGTTGTAATGCAAGAAGGTCATCACATCAGGTAGAGCAAATTCTCTGTTCAGTAAGGGCAAATGCACCTCTTTGACTCCTGCTTGGTACTAAGGAATTTCATCATGAGTGAATTCCACCTTCCTCTGTTTTCAGGGCACAAAACTGTGCTTCTTGGGAGGTAGCCAGCTTGAGGGACACCAGTTCTCAGTGTCTTCCTTTTTTCTTTTCCTTTTTTAAGTATATTTTATTGATTATGCTATTATAGTTGTCCCAATTTTTTTTCCCCTTTGCTTCCCTCTTCCCAGTACCCTCCTTCCCTTCAGCAATGCTTCCCTTAGTTCATGTCATGAGTTGTACATATGGGTTCTTTGGCTACTCCATTTCCTATACTATTCTTAACATTCCCCTGTCTATTTTATACTTACCAGTTATGCTTCTTATTCCCTGTACCTTTTCTACCATTCTCCCTCATCCCCTCCCCACTGATAACCCTCCATGGGATCTCTATTTCTATGATTCTGTTCCCATTCTAGTTGTTTGCTTAGATCGTTTTTGTTTTTTTTTTAGATTCAGTTATTGATAGTGGTGAGTTTGTTGTCATTTTACTGTTCACAGTTTCGATCTTTTTTTAAATAAGTCCCTTTAACATTTCATATAATAAGGGCTTGATGATGATGAACTCCTTTAGTTTTACCTTGTCTGGGAAGCACTTTATCTGCCCTTCAATCCAACCCCTCCTCCACATACAGGGCCACAAAGTGGTGGAGTGGGTTGCCCCAACCTGGCAAATACCTAAGGCTCTGCCCCTTAAAATGTAACAGGTGCGCCAAGACAGGGAGTCAAAGCAGCTCCACACAATACACAGAAATAAACACAGGGAGGCTGCAAAATTGTGGAGAAGAAATATGGCCCAAATGAAAGAACAGATCAAAACTCCAGAAAAAGACTAAGCAAAATGGAGATAGCCAACCTATCAGATGCAGAGTTCAAAATACTGGTGATAAGAATGTTTAAAGAATTTGTTGAGTACGGCAAATGCATAAGGGAAGAATGAAGGCTATGCTAAGTGAAATAAAGAAAAATCCACAGGGAACCAACACTGAAGGGAAGGAAGCCAGGAATTAAATCAATGTCCTTCTTAAATTCTCCTTTTTAGGTAAGCTAGTTCAAGCTGCCTTGATATTTATTATCTCAGAATCCTCTTCTAGGCCAGAGGCTGAAACCTAGTTTTCATTTAGAGCCTCAAAAAGATAGTGAAAATGCTTTTCTAAGGGGATATTTTATGGAAAATGATAAAAATATCCCCCACCCCATGCTAATGTTTGCTTAGATAAGTTTTTTAAAAAAACCTTTAGAAGTCTTATTTATAAATGTATCTATGTGATTCAAGGTTCTTGTGAAAATGTGGGAAGGCTACTGTTTTATTTGGTCTAGAGAATTTTCCTGCAAGCCCTGTTGCTGCTGTCCTACTATGGCTTAATCTATAAAACTGGATTTAGAGGAATGTTTTCTCAACATAAGAAAGATCAAAGGGTAGGAGCTCCTTCTTTCTCTCTGCTGCGTAGAATTCCATTGTGTAAATGTACCACAGTTTTTTGATCCACTCATTGACTGATGGGCACTTAGGTTGCTTCCAGCACTTGGCTACTGTAAATTGTGCTGCTATGAACATTGGGGTGCATAGGTTCTTTTGGATTGATGTTGCACTGTTCTTAGGGTATAATCCCAGCAGCAGAATTGCTGGGTCAAAAGGCAGCAATAAGCCAGGCGGTGAGGGACAAACACCATATGCCCTCACCTTTAACTGGAACATAATCAACAAAAGAAAAAAGCAAACAAAATATAACCAGAGACATTGAAATTAAGAACAATCTAACAATAGCCAGAGGGGAGGGGGAGGGGACAGTGGGGGGAGAGATTTTCAGGAACCACTATAAAGGACACATGGACAT
>VMDR010030518.1:0-12351 GCA_007922815.1 Macrotus californicus
CTTCCTTAGTCTGCTTTCTGATGAAAGAGATACCTTGATGCAGCCGAAGGAGACTAGCAAAATCCACCCAGTCTCTGGGGGAGTTTTGGTGCTGGGCATGGGAGCATGAAGACAGGGGCAGAATTGGTGGGATCTATTTATTTTGAAATGCCAGTGACACCCATATCCAAAATTGCCAGGCCTCCTCTGGCAACATTCAAGACTTACAGAATGTCCTTCCCTACCCCTGACCTCCAAAAGTATTTACTTCAAAAATCGATTTTCTCTGTCACTATTTATTGCCGCATTTTGCTTAGTGGTCGTGAGAAACCGCATGGAAAAATCACGTTGCACTTGGTAAATTGACCCTGCAGGGCTCTACCACTAGTACATGCATCATCCCAAGAGGTAAAAAGGCAAGTCTGCCAGGCTCACGCTGAGAATATCATCATGAAACCAACAAGGATATGCAAATCTGTCTGTTCTCTAGTTCATTTGCATAGTTTTTCATTGGTTTTGTAGAGCCTCTATACTAAATGTCAATTTCCTTTCCTTTCCTAAAGCTTATTAGCTGTGGGTGATGTTTACAGCTCGGAAGACCAAATAGATTTAATAGGTAAAACATTTAAACTATATGATTAAAAAGCACATGAGGAAGAGAAAAAAGAGGTTCTGTGATGTAGATCAAACGCACAGAAATACTTGTGCTGCTAAAATATGCTTTCCAAGTTTGGAAGATGCAGAGGCTTCGTGCATGTCTGTGCACGCATAAAAACCACCACAAAATTTGCTTAACTTAATTTTTTTGCAACAGTCTACAAAAAGCAGAGAGATTTGCTTATTAACTAGCGAGGGCTTGAACCTAGTCACTGAGTGCACATTTCACTCACACTGAAATCTGAATGGAAGTCTGCCAGCATCTGGGCTGACATTCAAACATTCTGAGTTTCTATGTATTCCAGGCTCTGAAAACTAATGTTTAAAACTCTTTTGATGTTTTCTGAGGCACTACAGAGCTGCGTCCCCACCTCTCAGGTCAGAGTAGTATAGAGCAATAACATTCTGCTCTGAAGAAGTGCCAAGAAGGCCTTCCATTGCGTAGCAATGAACTTACCTACGGCATCGATACAACAAATCTGTGACGGGTTTTTGAATCAAATTATTTTCCTTTGTGCATCGGGTTTAGAAACTGAGCAGAAAAGGCAAGACTGGAGAAACCTTGGCAATGTATGGAGATATTTCAAAAGTAATTACCTGAACAGGAGGCACTGTCTTACAGACACACGGTATGGAATAAAGTGTAGACTCTTTAGCGTTTCACACCGACAGCTGAGTACAAAACCCACCGCTATTAGTCATGAATGCAACAGCTCTGCGAAGAGATAACCGTGATCCACACCTTTGCAAGACTTCTTCACTGCCAACTGTAACACAATTAGCTGGTACTCTCAATTTCACATGGACTGCAGGAGAAACAGCTGATCAATATTAAATTAAATTTTAGAGTTGGCTTCAAAAGACAAGAAAAACCAAACGCTCTTAGGAGATATCAGGAGAGCAAATAAGAGCAACCTGCCACTTCAGACAAAGAGAGTTGTCCTTCCAGGTTAAGCATCTCGCAGCATGGAGCCCAGGTGCAGCTGTGGTCACACATCACTGGGAAGTTTTAACACCGTTGAGGCTGCAAGCACATGTCTGTCTTGATGGAATTCATCTCTACAGCCCCTTACTGTCAAGCATAATCTCTCCTGCCTTAAATTTCTTCTTCTGTCTAACTCTGATGGGCAGCAGGATGAAACAGGGTGCACTGAGTGACGCCAAAGAAAACGAAAGTAAGAAAAGCACTCCAAAGAGAGGCAGAAATGAGGATGCTAGAGCCACAGTCTGCTGAGCGAGGACCTGACAACTCTACTGACAAGTTATTTCCAAGCCACCAGTCAACTCTGTGCCTCCCTTTCCTCATCTGCTCAGCACGTGTCACCACACATCCCTTAACCTCTGAGAGATTTTGGGAAATAGAGAGGCTTACAGAAAGCACTGTGCGCACGGAGAATGCCAAACCGTTATCTCATACATCAGTGTGCGCCAATCAGATGGAGACAAGTCAAACCCCAAATTAATTTGGTACCATATGCTGCGGGCTGCATTTTCCAAAAGCCTTCAAGAATTGGCATTTATAATATTTGTGGGTTTATCCTTTTCCACGTACAGAAACATGTGCACACATCAAAACAGACTCAAGTTAAATCTTAATTATCTGCTCGAGGGTTACCCAAGGGTTTTATTGTTTCTCCCTTTTCCTGTTGCCCATTTTTAGCCTCCATGGCAGTTCCTTACGATCAAGGTAAGAGGAGGGTGTGCAAATCAATGAATCGCTTTCTTTACACACTGTAATTTCAGTGACCAGTGCTCCCTCAGCCTCCATTGGCATGGATAATTGAGAATGTGCCATTTGTACTCAAGGTTGGGTGTAAACATTTATCTGCATTGTTGGGAAATGAGGTATTCACATAAATTAACTTAATCTCTCCTCACCTTCTAAAACTTCACTTAGTAAATGGAAATTTTTCTAAGATCTGTTTCCTTCACAGTTCTATATCTATGTACCTGACTTTTAAAATAGAGAATAATAAACAAATTTTAACCTTTCTTTGATGACTAAGTATTAGCAATAACCATTTATTCATTATGATGCTATACTAAACATGCAGTTTCCTACCTGCTTTTGAATATTCTTTATTCTTCTTTGATCTCGCCCCACCATCTGATACCTCACACTTAATTTTTCATTCAGCAAATCAAATCCTGATGGAGTGTCTCCTGGATGCCAGACACTCTGGGAAGACTGGATGAAAACAGAAGTGGTCTCTCGTCTCAGAGAGCTTACATTCTATGGGGAGAAAGGACAATTCGGCCTAATCGCACAAACACATAAGTTTATATGTAAACAAAGCACTCCAAGAAAAGTACAGGGAGTTGGGGAAGAGGGGAAAGGGGTATAAAAAGGTCCAGGACGTCAGGGCTCCTGGGGAGAGATGGAGGGACTGGAATGGTGGGGGTGCAGAAGGAGAGAAGTGGGTAGATTCAGAAGATATTTAAGAGAGCCCTGGCCGAGTAGCCCAGTTGTCCCCATACATCAAGGTTGCAGGTTTGATCCCTGGTCAGGGCACATACAAGAATCAATCAATGAATGTATCAATAGGTGGAACAGCACATTGATGTCTGAGGTCAGAGGGAGAGGGAGAGGGGATCAGTATGACTTGGTGACAGATGGAGAGGCAGAAAGAGAGAAATACTTCAAGGAAAACTTTAGGCACTTGCCTTAGAAAACCAGATGGGACCAGTTGAGATGGAAAACACTGCAGGAAGATGAGATATGGTGGCATGCAGAGGGTTGTAACTTTGGCTTTGAACACGCTGGATTAAGGTGCCTTGTGGTCTCCGAATGGAGCTGTTAAGCAGGCAGCTACCTAGACAGGTGCAAGGCTGTGGAGAAACCTGGCCTGATGATGGCGATGTGGGAGCCTGTGTCCGTGGAGATGTTGTGGCTGGGGATGAGATCATCTAGGGAACAAACTCCACTTGAGAAGAAAAGTGGACCAAGGACGACGCTGTGAGGAGCACCAACATTTAGAGGTATAGAAAGGCAGGAGGGAAATCAGGAAAAGGTGGCTTTAGAGAAGCCACGGGAAGAAGGAGTTTTAGAAAGGAGGGAGTGAGCCACACTGGCAAAGCTGTTCAGAAATCAACTACGAGGGCAACTATTATTAAGAGACACACAAAAGATGAATGGCACAGATCCCATGGAAATCACATATGATCTCAGCAGGAGACAGGAGTGCGGACTGCAGGGGGCAAAGGGCCAGCCGGGGCCAGCTGAGGGACACCCGGGGTTGTCCCCTAACAGAGGCAGTCGAGCACAGTAGTTGAGGACCCAGGCTCTGGAAAGAGATGGTCAGAACCCACATTCTGGCTTGTCCACTTAGCTGTGGGAACTACAGCACGTTACTCACTGTGTCTAGGGCTCAATTTCCTCATGTGAAAGGAGAGTAATGACGTCTGCCTACTGGGTTCTTGGGACACCAAATAAACCACTGAACACAGTGCCTGACCCATAGCAGTTGCTCAATAAATGCTAGTCTTTTCTTATTATTGATACTCTCTTAAACAATGAATTAAATTGGTATTTATTGTGTATCTATCTGCCAGGCACCGTACTAGGCTCTGGGACAGAATAATCAACAACAACAAAATAATTATCTGCCCTCATGGAAATAAACAAAAAGTTTATAATGAAATATTTTCTATTACATCGGGATAAACACTCAGGAGAAAGACAAAGCAGAAAAGGAGGTGAGGGCAATGGTCTAGAATATAATTTTTAAAAGTTGTCAAGAGAGGCCTCACAGAGACAGCGATATTTAAGCAAAAGCCACACGCAAGTGGAGAAGAGAGCAAGGTGGTGACTTTGGGAAGAGCACTTCAGGTGGAAGGAACTGAAGGCACAGAAGGTCCCCAGGCTGGGACCCTGCCTGGCATGCAGGAGGAAGTGCAGGAGGGCGGGCAGGTGTGCTGAGGCTTGGTGCGGGGGAGAGAGTAGGAAATGAAGTCAGAGGTGGGGGTGGAGGTGACTACAACGCAACCTTTAGGCCCTGAGAAGGTCTGTGGTCCTCATTCCGAATGGGCTGCGAGGCCATTTCAGTTTCTATCAGAGGAATGACGTGATCTGAACCATGCCGTAACAAGTTGAGGATGCATTTTTCAGGAGCGAAGGCAGGAGCAGAGAGACCGATGTGGATGGAGGTCAGTGCAACACTCCAAGCGAGAGATGATGGTGGTATGGCCCAGAGGGGTCGTGCGGAAGAGAGAGAGAAGAGTCACGGCAACATCAAAGCTTTGGGCCTGAGTAGACAAGGAGCTGCCCCATCTGGAGATGGGGAAGCGAGTGGCAGGAGCAGGCTGGGGGAAGGTGAAGATCTCACCTTCTGTGACAGCATGACTGGACCTGGAAAGTATTACGTGAAATGAAATAGGCCAGTCAGAAAAAGACAAATATCATGTGATCTCACTTACGTGTGAAATCTAATGAACAAAATAAATGGACAAACAAAACAGAAACAGGCCGGAACACATGGGACAGACTGACAGCTCTCAGAGGGGAAGGGGAAGGGGCATGAGGACTGATGAAAGAAGGTGAAGGTTTAGCCAAAGAGCATGTGTGCATTACCCACAGACACACACATCAGTGTGGTGACAGTCAGAGGAGAGGGGGGCTAGGGCGGGGGTGGGGGAGCTGGGCAAAGGGGAGAAATGGGGACATCTGTAATACTGTCAACAAAAAAAATACAATAAAAAATAATGAAGATCAAAACAAAAGAATATGGAAGATAAAAGTATAATAGAAACTCTAAGCCAACAGTCAGGAAATCGTCTAAATTTTAGTTTTTCCATTATTCTAGCATTTTGGGATAGATGGACATGCATATTGCTCGTAATTTTTCATGTTATTTTAAGAAGAAAGTAGGTTATCTCTGAGCTCCCTGGTGGTTTTCCCTCATTGTCTCTGCTTTCTTTTGTTTGTATCTTGAAAAACTATCTCCTAAATTTTTAAGCAGAATGTGACTCTTCACTCATAAAATAAAAACATATTTGAAAACTCAAACAAAAGAGTCCGTCCAAGTGGAGACAACCATGAGGCAGCAGGGTCTCCCGGCCCGACATTCGAAGGGGAGGCCCAGGCTGGGGATGTGGTCGGTCAGCTTCGAGGTCGTTTTAAGAGACCAGAAGGGCTCTGAGGACCGAGCCCTGGTGCTGTCTGAGGTTTAGGAACCGTATGCTAATATGGATAGTAATCCTGCTCCCTAACTGTTCCGCCTGGAATCGGTGTACTGGCTGCTGGTGGCAGTGCCAACTGGTGTCACCACCATGGAAGCCTATTTGGCTGTGCCCAAATTACATCCAAGAGCAGATCCCAATTTTACATTTGTGTACACATGCCGGGCTGCGTGGCAAATGTGCACAGCAGATTGCAGTCTTCTCCATCTGATCCTTTTGCTCTTGGTATGTGCAGTGCACTAAGTAGTTGAGCAGACAGCAAGTCAGCTGAGCCACGGGAAGCAGAGGCCAGAGACAGCTGGAAATCGAAAGGACAATGATAATCTACTCACTACTCTTCTGCTAAATCCCCGCAGAACTATGAGACGCCCTAAATCATTTTGTTGTACAACTCCCTAAAAGGAAAAAGATAATGAAAACTCCTTGGATTTCTTCCTGTTCTTATTATAATTTAATTAACTTACAAAGTATGAGCATTCCCATTTGTTCCAGCGCTTATGCAGATATGATCTCTATTCATTCCTTAAGTAGATAAGTCGGTTGAGAATGGAGTAGAACTTGGCCATAACCATGAAAGTAGGTGGCTGGGAATGTGAGAGGAGCTTCTGCACTTGGACATGCATTCCCTGTAGAGCCTTGTCTAGGGGCGGGGGGGCCCCCGCACAAACTTGGGCCCTGCTACTAAATGTACTCCAGGGGCAGCAGCATGCCCGCGGTCATGCTCAGAGGACCTGAAACCCATCTGCAGAGCAAAGAGAGAAACTGTGGATGGTGCTGAAAGGGCTTTAGCACACATAAAAATTTCCTGTTTATTTGTTTTTTCCTATCTGAAATATTACAGGTGTGACACATTATGGGGTACTGATACCGAACAGAGAGTGCACGCCAGCTGCTGGGTCAGGTTTCAGAGTGGTGAAGGGGAAGGTAAAGGCAATGTTCAATCTGTGTCCTCTGCAGGCAGTTAATTTCAGTTAGAAACGAGAAGCCTACTCATCTTTGCACGCCAGCTGAAGAGCACCAGGATCTGTTCCCTCTGCAGATCCTCATACTCAGAGGATACTAATATGTGATCATGTGACTATTCTAATTACTGTTTATATTGACTGTTTCATACAAGAGCAATTTAGCCTTAAAAACCCAGCAAGGAGGATGGCAGAAAAACATATATGAAGTTGGCTGAAATTTAATAACAGCACCTAGCTAAGTGGACTACCAAGGCCCTCTCACAATGACAGAATGAAGAACAGAGGGCGGCAGCTGTACCCAGGGCCCCTTAGCCTGCTATGCTGAGTGAAGAAATGACTCTGAGAAGCAATGCACCGTGGTGCTCTGGAGTCTCTCGTGCAAGGTGGGGATGAAGTCTCACAGAGTCATGAGCAGAATTTAATAAGGAAACCTCCCAAAAGAGGAAACTCCAATTCCCCTTTTACTACTGTATTTCTCAGATTCTCAGTAAGCCTAAATTTAAACTCAACAGGAAACAGGACCTTTTGTGGAAAGTGCCAAGTGTAATGTATACTACGAGCATGATTGCTGACCCCGTCTTCCACGCCACGAAGGGCCCTGAAGAATCTGAAAGGGACAAGAGGGAATAAGCGAACAGGTCCTTTTGTGCCTTACTATCAAGCTATGAGACGCCAAGAAGAAAAATATTTTTCCTTTTCTGTCAATGGCGATTTGGCAGCTACGTTTTAAAAGTTCTAACCAGTCAATTCTCAGAGCTGGAGACTTCCTGGGGTAAGGGGCAGGTCATCAGAGTGCACATCAGAAAGACCCGGGGGGGGATTTTCAGTTTCAGAGCTGCCACCAGTGCCACCTTTCGAACCCGTCCTGAACTTGACATACATGGTATCTTTGGGTGGATGAGGAGCTACTGACTTCATAGGGCGTTCATTTACAGACGAGATCAGGCACGTTCAGGGTGGTATGGCCATAGACAGGCTGTTCATTCACAAATGACACACTTACTCATTTCACTCCCTACATACAGGGCTTTAAAAATTTTGCAAGTAAAGCTAGTTTTCTCTTTAAGAATAATTACTGTTTTGTTTTTTCAAGGTTTTTTATAGTTTTCCTTAATAGACAACTAACTATTCAATAAATATATAGAAGAAACCAAACTTTTCATGTTCGTGGGTGCTTTCAGCTTGAATCCAGAAGGATGGCATCTGGCAAAAACACCTCAGGAACTGGTGAGACCATGAAAAAGACAGAGTGGGGACTCGGGGTACACCAAGGCCAATGTCGAAGGCAGCACAGTTTTTAATCTCCCAGAAGCCTTATTCCCCTCCCCTCCCCTCCCCCACAACATCAACCACAAACACAGAGAAACCAGGGTCACAAAACCTGTCATCCATGGACAACACCAAAAACAGTATCAGGTGGCCACCTAGCCCAAGAACCTGAAAATACTAACAGGCGTGTCCAAAGATCTGTCTATGGCTATGGAGCCACATGGAAGCAATACCTGTCCAGGAGAGAGTTGGAGGAAAGGCAGTGGATACGTGAGGTCTTATGACAAGGGACCCCCAAAGCTCCAAAAGGCCCTCACCAGAAGGTGAGCAGGTTGATGAGCTATTTTGAGCACGACAGCATTAACTGGCCAGGGGTCCCACAAAATTCGATTCTCAGGGTTAGGGCAAGGGACCGCAGGAAACGCTAGGTGATGGAGAGTCCATAAGCCCTCAACACCAATAAAACAAAGCCGCCTCCCACACCAAACTGCCCTGGGCAGAAACTTTTGAGAGCAGAATCCACCTTGAACATGACAGGAATAATAAAATAAAAGAGAAGGGAAGGAGCTAACAAAAGGAGAGGCAGAAGAGACAGGGCTAAGAAAATAGGGACCTTAACTTTATCATTTCATGGATATGAATAGGAAACAACAGAAGAGGGAGTTCTAGAGCTTAGAAGATTTTCTAAGCTTTCATTTGCCCCTAAAAATACAGAAAAATTCATTTCACTTAAAAATGAGTAACAAAATAGAACTGCCATCCAACCCAATGTGCCGTTATTACTTTAAAAAATGGAATAAAGATGAGAATAACATTCTTACCACAAAGACATGCCCATAAAACAGGTAAGAACTCTAATACTTCAAAAGAGTTAAAGAAAACTGAGAAAATAAGACACAAAGAAACACAAGTCTAATTGAACTAGAGCGATTTTTTACACAGAGAGGAAACAACTAAGAAAGAAATTGGAAGTAATAGAAAGACAATTTAGAAATAAAAATTAAACAATGAACACAAGAAGTAACACATATAACAGAGGATGCCTGAAGAGTATTAGAGAATGGAAAGGAAGAGAGTTTTAAACATCAAAAAGAAATTAAGAAAGAGAAAGAACTCAAGAGAAAGCCTCTGAGAGAGAAGGTAGGCAAAGAAAATCAAACAATAAGAGTCTTCAAAAAGAAAACCAAAGCAATGAGAGAACAAATACTTCAAATCGCTTCTCAAGCACACTTTCCAGACAGAAGTAGAAAAAGGACACCACGTACCTGGAAAAACTGACCTAGAAAAAAGACAAAAAATGAAATAAAATAAAATCCTTGGGAAATTCAGGCAAAAAGACCAAGTCACTAATAAAAGGTAGGAAGTTAGAGTCTTCAGACCCGTGGGGGCCAGGCCTTGTGCTCCAAATCAGCAGAGTGACATTCAGGAAAGGCGACCGAGCCAAGAATTTTGTGTCCGGTCAAAACGCTGCTCCAGTCCTAACAGCCAGCTATGCATGTGCAAAGACCCAGGGAACACAAACTGTTCCCACAAGCCCTTCCGTGGGAGTCCCCGAGGGTGAAAGGTCGGGTGACTAGAATGACCACAGGGGCGCTGATGGAAGGGCTGGGGTGAGCACTAAACACACGGCCAGCTGTCAGTTTATCACTCAAAAATGATTGTGAGGGACAGCACTGTACCTTATGATTGTACACTCTGGCAATGTAGACCCTCTGTGATGATTTAAGAGTGGGACAATACAAAACTGGAGAGAATAAGCTCACTGATACAGATGTGAAAGGGTTACTGTTACTTAGATCTTTGAATCAAATGATGGGAGAGGAGGGGAGAGGAAAGGGCTACTGGGAGTTTCAGTGATGCTCATAGTAGGGGACCAACAGGGTATAGCTAGAAAAAGAGGGGCCGGTAAGGGTACTATACTAAAGAATCGGCATAAATCTATTCATTACAGCAAGAAAATGTAAAACCTACCTGAATAATGTGATTGCTTACATTGAAAGTGAAGGGCACATATAACAATGGTCATGCACAGAAAAAGGAGAAGGCAGGGTAAAGGATATCAGGGGTAAAAGACAGGCTTCAATGGCTTCATCTTGTTTTATAGAGGTTTGAGTTTAGGGGCATTTAAATATTCCTACATAATTATTGAACAAAGATAATTTTCTAAAAATCCTCCTTTAAAATCTTCAAATAAAAAATACAAACACATAGGCATACCCAGTTACTGGCATAAATACACAGAAAGGAGCTCTTCCAAGTGACCCTAATACATCAGTGTAATTGTGTACCCCTAGCCCAGCCGCCTGGAAAGCAAACACGCACAACACAGGCTGAATGTTCTCAGTCAGCACGTTGTGGGGGGCATCCCTGGCATTCTTGCTTAGAAGCTGCAGTGAGCGTAGATCAGGGGAAAGTAAATGAGTAGATGGTGTTGGTGACAGAGAGCCGCTCTTCCCTCAGCCTGAGGGAAAGGAAATGCTGAGGTTAGGAAGAGCCCTGTGGTAGTACATCAGCATAAACTCATGAAGCACTGCACCTTCAAAAATAGACAGATGTCATGTATGTGAACGAGCATCCCAGCTCTGGTGGCACCCACTGAAAAGCCCGGGAAACAATGACAAATCCAGTTGTGACGATGAGTACCCCGGAGCCCAAATACACCTGTGGTCTCCAAATACCATTTCTCACCAAAAGGAACCAGGGTTTCTTGGAAAAAAAAAACCTGATTCCTGGTCTGAGGCAGGAAATGTCCAAGATAAGTTGGGAACACACTATCATATTAGAAAGCAAGGAAAGTATCAGAGACAACTAGTATGGTGCTAAAAGGACCCAGCGGCCAGCTGAGTAGGTTTCCAATCAATGGTCAAAGACAAGGCCGCTGGAGCATCCGTCTGGGCAGAACCTAGACTGCCTGAAACACACCGGATGCATTTAAATTCACGCGTTCACAGCAATGCTTTTAAGAACCGGTGGTGGCTTGGGAGGCACTATGAAGAAACTTCACTTTGAAAATTGGTGAAGAAAGTGTTTATCTTGTCTTTTGTGCAAAACCTGAAGCACTGAGTAACAAAAAGTAGGGGAGGGGAAGTTTCTCTTCATGAGTGTTTGCTGCTAATAAGTGAAAAGAGAATAGAATCAGATGGAGACCATTTTGCAACTCCTGACAGATATGTATGACTTTAAACAAAAATCTCATTGCAAAAGGGGATACTACTAACCATTATCTCCTGATGGGCATACACAACACAATACCAACTATGAGGTTGCCAGGCAAAGAAAAGTAAATAATGTCTGTAGAACTTCCTTACAATTTCTAGGAAATGCAGAAGACAGAGGAACATGCTTCACAACACCGCAGGGATGCAGTCATCAAAATCCAGATGGTGGGAAATTCTACTGGGCAGATGGCCTGGTTTCTTCAACGGAAAGAAATGTAACACAGAAAAGATGAAGACGGAACCAATAGCTTAAAAGAGGCTTAAAAGACATAAATAGATTTTATTTGTATCCTGAGTAAAGTAAACCATAAAAAAAAAATCCTACACCATATTGTAACAAAAAATTGTTTATGAAACAACTAGGAAAACATAAACACTGACTATATACTTCATGATATTAGGGAATTATTTTAAATTAATTTTTAGGTGTGCTGATGCGACTGTGGTTTTGTATAAAAGGAATCCCAATTGTTTATATAAACGCTACAATATTTATACATGGTATGATGTTTAGAATTTGCCCCCAAATGATCTGGGTGCAGGGGTGAGGTAGAAACTATTTTGATGGTTGTGGAGGTGGGGTGAAGGGGGCAAGGGAGTGCATGTTACCACCTCTCTACTTTTAGACGTGTGTGACATTTTCTAAAACAAAGTTAATGTTCCTTCAGAAAGTCAGTAAGGTTTCTCAAATGTGGTTTCCCACAGCTGTCATTCGGGGTACTTATTAAAATTCACATGCCCCATGTGAGTCTGCTTAGGGTATTTAGTACAGTTAAAAGTCTGTGCAACCCCAGATTTCTGAATCAGAATTACTGGGAGTGAAGCCCAGAAAGCTGTATTTTAAATACACTATGAGGTGGGTTCTCCTGCCCACTCCATTTTGTTTTAATTATTTCCAAGAAATAAATTATTTGTTTTCAAAGGGTTTTAAACAGTTCAATCTAAAAATTCTTCCTCTTCACACACTGTTTAATTTCTTTTTTAATTAAAATTATTTATTAAAATATTTGTTGCAAATTTGACTATTTCAATAAAAATATTTCCTCTCCCTGTCATGTATCAATAAGCAAGCAACTTTATTTTTT
>VMDR010030519.1:0-12351 GCA_007922815.1 Macrotus californicus
TCCCCATTATTTTTCTTAGGATTAATGCCCCAAAGTTGACATTTGACTTACAGCCTCACTTACTGAATTATAGTCATTTTAAGTATTTTAGAGAACTAAGAAATAGCTCTGTCCTGTAAAGTACTTGATGTTTGCAAGTTTTTACATAAACGTCATCTGTTTGTGTTAAGTTTGTCAAAGCCATAGTCTGAGAACATGCCACTCAGATTTGGGGTTGAATCTTACTATAGGCAATGCAAATGGTCAGTAAACTGGGAGAGCAAGAGGCTGAGGGAGATTTTTAAAACATCTTAGAGGAATGAGTAGACATGGGAACAAATGGACAGTCCATTCATAAAATCTTTATTGAGCATATACTATGTGCCACATACTGTCTGGACACTAGGGACACTGCAGTGAACAAAACACAAAAATCCCCATCACAAGGGAGCTTGTGTTCTATGAGGGACAAATAGAAACAAAGGCATCAATTGTGTGACATGATAGATGGTAATGAATTGTATGGGAAAAATAAAGATGCTGTACTGTGAAGTATGTGGGAGGTGATTCTGAATAGGGTGTTCCTGGGACAACTCCCTGAGAAATCAACACGTGAGCAAAGACTTGCAGGCAGATGGAGGGTGAGCCTTGTGGAGCACTGTGCAGGGAGGGAGTCCCTGGTGGGGACAAGCTATAGCCAGGAGAGTTGGAATCTGTTCTTCTCAGATCCCAGACCCAAGTGCAGTTGCTGAGTTGACAAGGTGGGGGAGCCAGAACCCCACAACACCAATGTTTAGATGAGATTATTTTTTTTTAATGTACACACAAGGACCAAAACCCCACATTCTTATCTCTGCCGTGATAGGCCATTGGGAAATGCCTGCTGGACACAGCCAGCAAATCTATATTCAGACGATCTTTGACACAGTCTGGGAACAGAATTGTGCAAAGAGGTTACAAGTTCAGATTGGACAGACAGGCTGTCATTTCAGAAAACAATGAAAATTGACTAAACAAGAATGGCAACTAAGAAGGTTTCAATCCAGAGTGGTTCTTATGCCCAGAAACCTCCAATTAACTGATCATCTTGGGGCTGGTTTATTTCCTCTCTCCCATGGTCCAGCACTCCTAGAATTACAAATACAGCTCAAAAGCCAACCAGAAAACCCTACTTCTTTGGACTACATTGGGTGTGCCAAAGCCCCTTTGGGTGCTAGGATAGGAAGCAGGTGGGTGGGTCACAAAGCCAGGCAGAGTTTCTGTTGTCAATCTTCTTAGTGTTGGGAGCTCAATGTTCTAGGAAATGTCTGACACAAGCAGCCATCTAGAAAGTATGATGTTAAATGTTTAAGCAAAACAAGGCAGCCTGCCTCATCATGGAAGCCCTGGCAGGTACGAGAAGATACATTGTCTGAGAATGGATCTGAGGATCACAGTTCCAGCTCAGCTCTGACCTCAACACACTGAGAAACCATGGACACCTCATTTGTTTCTCTGTCACAGGCTCAATTTCCCCATTTGTAAAGTGAAGGAAGTGAGCTAAGAGACCTCTGAGCTCCTTGTAGTTTTCATAGTCACAGACTATTCCAGCACATTCACATGTAGTATGTTGAGTACCTGACTGACAGCAAGTACTTGGAGGATGCACAAGCAAATGGCAGTGTTTGCTTTCATGGAGGCTGTGGTGGAGTAGGGGGATGCATTTTTCAATAGGACATTAACACTGCTATCATTTCTTGAAGAAATGATATTCTAGGCACAGTTTTGTAGTTTTGTTGTTTTATTACAATCCTCACAAAAATGTGAAGACCTAGTACTATTATTAGGTACTTTGCAGACGGAAAAACCAGGTCACGGAGCTGGTGAGTGGTAAGAAGGAGACACAGTGAGTCTGCCTGTGGTGGTCACGCTCTTAGCCTTGTTGTTTGCCCATGGCAGTGAAGTTGCCATCTTTCCCCTCAGGGAGTATTTGAGAACTCCAGATTTTAAAGGTGACAGGGAAGGAGGAAGGCTCTTAAGTTTGCTCATATCGTTTAAGTAATTAATCCTGACTAATCTCCGTTTATTAGTATATGATGGTGAGCAGGTTGACTTACCTTCCTGTAAAATGGGTATGTTGTTTCCTACCTAACTCACAGAAAAGCATTATCATGAAGCATCCACCCTGGGGGCTGCACAAATGCGCAGGATGTTGATTTCAGTTCTGAGGTGCAAAGACAGGGCTATCTCATTCTTCCCCACAGGGTAGCACTGTGCTTTGAGGAACGATGGTCCCAAATTGTCTCTGGTGACACTCCATTGACACAAACCTGCTCCACATGACTTGTTCCCCTGACCAAAGAAGAAAGATCTTGAGTGGCAATGTTCATAAATAGGCGCCCCCCTTCTGCTTCTCTGGGAGCCAGACCCTGGTTTATCCTGGGAGAAAAATAAATAGTGAAGAAGTTACAAACATTGCCTTGAAAGAACCCAGTTCAGCATGGGCTCAGAAATCTTCCTTCCAGGGAAGGAGTGTCCAGACCTCCCAGCCCCAGTCTTGCTTGTGCAGGCTCCTGGGGGGTCTGCTGGGGCCAGGGTCTTCTGAGGCTTCCCAGATGAGGCCGGGCTTCCAGGGAGTGCCTCTGTGTTCCTGAGCTTTCTCGTGATGCAATCCTTGGTGAGGCAGGAAAATGAAAAGCTGATATTTTGGACGGGGAAGAGCTATCTCCAGGGGACTATTTTTTATGAACCAAAGACGCTTAAGTGTTGCTGATTTATCTTAATAGCAGATTCTATGAGCAAAAGTCCCAGTTGTCTCTTTGCACTTTTGGCAAGTATGGATGAGAAATGGAGTGGAGGAGACCCAATCAGAGCTGGCTAGCCCAAAGTTCAGGAGTCTTAATCTTCCTCACTCCAAATATGTAACTTAGTATTGTCTCCAAAGGTTTTCAAGTTGCAGGTGGACACCCAGCTTTGGCAAGAGGCAGAGTGGCTTCCATCACCACGTCTTCTGCTTCCAGAACAGTTATCTCTTGGGCTCGAGGGGAGAAAGGCTGACATCTCCCTTGGATAGTTAGTTCTTCAAGCTCAGTCACCACGTTCTGGTTGTGAGGGTACTGTTTCTGTATAAGGAAACCTTCTGTAATATGAAGAGCCCTCCTGCTTGTCCTACACACGACCAGGACTCTCAGAGGGTACTGCAGGGCTGCTTCTGCTCCACATCTTCTCCTATGTCAGGGCTGGAATGAGACCATGCTGAACCCAGCACCTTAGAAGTTGGAATATAAATTATGTCAAGGCCATGTTCGGTGTTGTAACATTTACTAATCCCTATTAGATATGGATAAATTCTCATGGCTTAATTTGGCATGTTGAGTCAGTTCTTCAGATTGTCTTTGGGGACTGGAAAGGAAATGCACAACTTTACTATAATTTTTCTTTTATTTCTTGAGAATGGGACATAATTTTTTATTGTTAGCTGGTGGAAACTTTGGTGAATCATGGCCAACTGTGGCTCACCCCCACAGGAAGAAAGCATCAGAATTTAGCTGAGAACATATTCTTTGAAACAAACCAGAATATTTGATTTTTGAAATATCTTCCCACTTAAAAAAACCGGCTGTCCAACAAATATTAATGTTCTGAACAAGACCAAGAGAATTGAGGAAGCCGAAAGCTAGAATTTCTCTCTGAGGAAAATTTTAGAGTGATGTGTGATGCTTTAGTTTAATAATAACTCTGCTGAGCATGAAAGAGTCTGTGAGGATGCAGGTACAGCCACAAGAATTCACAGAGCATCCTTCTCAATCTCGGTCCTCCTTCCTCCAAGCGGAAGGGGCTAGGTGTTGGCTAAAAGTCAGGCATTCCACATTCCTTTACCAGGTCACCCACATATACATGACCTTGGGCACATCCTGTCACTTTACTTCCATTCCTGGAATTTGGTCCAAAAATATATTTGACAATAGGTTCTCCCTTTTTTTCTGCCAAACAGTTTTATGTTGGAAACCATTGTTGAGTACTTTAAATTGCTTGGGTTGAAAGCCGTTGTCCTTTTTTTTTTTCTTTTTTCAGCATCTCACCATAGTCTGGTTGTCAGTCATGCATGATCAGTAATCACCTTCAGGGGACTCAAATCTTTTCAAGTTTGACAAGTCTGATCAGGTTAGGGGGGTTATTAATCTGTTGGCATTATAGCTGCAAAATTATTTAAGTGAGATTCTTGTTCTGTTCATAATTGCAAGTTTGCTCTAACAGATCTGTTTTGCAGATTTTTATGAGCGGGAATCCTCTTGGGCAAATCCACCTTTACTTCTCAGTGAGGTTCGGGTGGTGATTTTTCATCTCTGGGGTGGTTTTTCAGAGGAGTGGTCTCATGAAAAAGCCCAATTCTCTCCTCTTTGCCACACCCAATTTTCAGCTTTTGCTGAGAGCAAGACCCAAAATTATCCCCATATCTCCTTATGAAATTCTGTTGAAAAACATTAGTCCCTGTGCACTGTGCACAAAAGCCAAATTACTTTTGGAATGTTCTGTGAACTCTGGGAATCCAGATACGGATCAAGGAAACAGCACAGTATCTCCCCCCTCTGCTCAGTCTGTTGATTGATTTGTAGATTATTCTCCTTACCTTGAACCATCTGAGTAAAGTCTTTGGTGTAACTCCTAATGTTTGTTTGTTGATTCATTTATTTGTTTTTTTTAAGTATTATATATTGTTTTCAATTTCAGAGAATGCAAAGGAAAGTTCCCGGAAAGCAAAGACCTCCTCCAGTTAAAGCAATATTCTCATGATAACTTGTCAAGATGTTAGGATGTTTCTCAGATCTTACACTGCTGAAATCTCAACCAAAGAAAGAGCTTCTGGACCAAACTAAACAAGAACCACAATTATTCAGGGACAGAGTTAGTATATGCTCAGGCTGGTTTTCATTCCCCAAAATACCAAGATCTTTATGGGCACGAAAGGTTCCCAGTGGTAAGGAAGGTGTGAGAAAACTTCAAAAAGAGGAAGAGGGAATCCTTTCCTGATTGGCCTTCAGCAGTGGCATACTGACGAGGGAAGGGAGAAAACACTGGACCTTTTCTAAGCTTGATTCTCATCTTGGAACTCCAAAGGGCTTAATGCTATGCCCCACTGATTCAAAAGAAGGAAGGTCACAAATTAGAGGGGAAAATAAAAGGAAAGAATTATAAAAGTGTTAGAGATTATTATTTTAACTTCCAGTTCTCTGTAATGTTTCTGGCTATCTCAAGGCAAAAACAACTTACAGGTGTCTTAATTTTTAAAATGCTTATATTAACTGCAGCTAAACCTGGCTCTGTTTTGACATGGCCTGGTGAGCTTCTTCCCACCTTCATTAAATACCAACTCCAAGGCCAGCCTTTCCACCTACATAGTCAGAATCCCAGGAGAGAAACAGCAGAAAGTTGATGGGTCTCATTGACAGACCAGAATTTTTAAGGCATTGGTCTAAAGAAGGAGGTGAGCAACCCTCAAAGGTAGAAATCTTTGTGTCACAAAATGCCTGCTCTTTCTGTACAAATAGCTTGCAAATTCAGGAACTGTAAACTTAATATAAATAGCAAGATTTGAGATGGCTTTGGGCTGCAATTGTGATCCGAAGAGGTGTAACTGCGGGCTGGTACAGGACCATGTAACACGAGCAAGGGTGGAATTAGAGATAAGCCTGTCAGTACAGGACATACAATGATATCAGGTAAGAGAGACAGTTGGTCAACAGAGTCTATTGAGCACAAAGAGGATCCAAGCCTTGGTCCAGACCTTCCAGGGCTATAAAAAGGACTAGAAGCCACAGATGGTGCTCAGGTACCTAGAGTATGTCCCTTGATATCCACCAGCCTGCTGATGCCCTTAGCACAGAACCAGAGTGGCTGAATAACTTTGTGCTGGTAGCTGAACAGCTATTAAGTGACCTGACTCTGACCATTTTTGACCCAGGCCCTTTGATCCCACTTCTAATTTTCTTCACTCTCCAGGACACTTTCAGTTATGGAAATTATCTTAATGGGGCACATTCTGACCCCAGTTGTGACAGAGTCTGTAGGACCTGGTTTTGTAGGGGGGGGGTCATTTCCGGCTAGGATAGAAATGAATCCTAGTGTACATGGGGTTACATACAGACCATATTTGGGAAGAGTTTTTATGGAGGAAGCTGGAAGGAGGTAGATTGTTCAAAAGGAAAGGGAGAGGTTGTCCTTGCTTGGCAACTGAACTGTTTCTCTCTAATGTATAAGACAATAGGGAGTCACTGTGTATTATGGAAGAGTATGATATGAACACAAAGCAAGTTAGAACCAGCAATTTTTATTAATGGTAAAATGGCTTCTGAGATTAGATTGCTAGGTCATTTCTGCCCATGAAAGCTTGCCTTGGGTTGGATGAATCGTGGGCACCTCCCAGGGCACATTCTTGTTTTCTACATACCTAAGTGTAGTTGGTCAGTAATGACTTGGGCCTTTCATTAATGCTCCCCTTGCCCCTGCCATGCCAAAGATAAAACAACAGCTTCCTTCAATTATACAGTCTAATGGACATGGAAATTTGAAGTTTTTCCTCTGTAGCCCAAATTTCAAATAGTGTCCTATAAAGCTTCAGGACCTGAGAAGTCCTTGCACCGTCAACATTACAATTCTAGAACTAAAGGCCTCATTTTATTACCAGTTTCCAACTTATGTCTATTCCTAAATAATTATTATGGTGCATTATTCTTTTAAGGGGTTATTTCTCAGAGAGAGAGAGGCTACTATTTGATTTGGGGTGCTATTTTCTTATTTTGTAGAGTAGGCCTGAAATGTCCCCAGGCACATGCAGTTTCTGAGCCATAATTATGCTTTTTAACCCACTCCTTTATGTCTGGGTCCTTAATGTCCAAACTCCTATATAATTACCAAGTTCAGTGTATGGGAATGAGACAAATATTTTTTGCATGACTTTAGCCTATACATTACTGCAAATGCTGTATTATTACGAGATATTTCCTGAACTTGAAGCTGTACTATTAACTCTCTCAACTTGAAAAGACCCAGCAAAGAGATACTCCCAATCTTTGGCCCATGATGTAAAACTCAGATGGACAGTGACTTGATCCAGCTGAGGGCCTGGGACTCCTGGGGGAGGACTTGAACTTGGCACTAGCTTATTGGTTCATAGCCTGACAGGGAGTTGGGAAACTTTCCTCTTCCATCCAGCCGTCGTGCACAGCCACAGCCACAGCCACAGCCATGGCTCTTCTGGCGGTTGTGAAGTGTTGTTGCATTCTTCAGCATTTGAAAGGGGCCAGGTTTGTTAACTGCCTCTCCTGGAGGAAGGAGTTTCTGTGTTCCCTTCTGGACTAATGGGAGATTGTTGGTGCTGATTGTTAGAGTAATCAGAATTTTAAAGGATCAAACTGAAAGGAGGTGTGCTCTGGCCAGTAAAGCAAGGCTTCATTTAATCCTGGGCTGCTGAAGTTCAAAATAAAAGACAGCAGGAGTCTGTCTACCCCAGCGTCAGTCTCAGGAGTCTCTTCCCTGAACTAAAATGATTTCAACACCATTTCCCTCTAATTTGAAAAATAATCTGTATCTCAGCATTTTTTGTATATGGAGCCAAGAACATTTTTATTCTTTCGTTATTATTATTTTTTATTGACTACCCCCAAAATATGGAAAGGAATAAAGGAGAACATAAACTCCATGAAATCCAAGCATCCAGCAGGACCCATCAATATTTTGTGTTCATCTTTTTGGACCTCTCTCATATATTCATGGATGCACTTCTATATGTATGTGTATATCCACGCATATTCATATACACATATATATGTTTATATGTAGATATTTGTATATTATCTTATATGAACATGGTTTACTACCATCTGCTACTTCTAAGAATTCTACTACATGTGTGATACTTTTCCTTCTAATAAATATAAATATCCATTACTCTTGAATGGCTTCTAAGGATTCTCTTTTATGGATAGTGGATATTCAATAATTCATTAAACAAAATCCAGATGTATGGGCACTTTGTTTACTTCTCATTAATTGCTACTGTGATGGGCATCCCAGTGAACATCCCTTTATATTTTTCATTCCTGCATACCTGTCCAGCTTTCTTCTCAGGAGGAGATTGTTGGACCCCAGGGCATGCATAGTTTGAATTTTCATAAATGTGCCAAATTGCCTTTGAGAAAATTTATTCCAATTTACAATCCTGAGAACAGAATGGAAGTGCCTAAAGAATAGGGAAATGAACTTTCCATTTTCTAAGCTTTTCTGAATTTTACCTGTCTCTGGAACTTTACCTCTAAATGTCTAAAAGACAAATGCATTTATGAAGTTGCAGTAAAATCAGCAATCACCAAGATTCTTTATTTGTTCACTAAAATTAACTAATGCTAAACACACTTTGTTTTTTGCTAAGGTTAATGTAAGGCAGATCAAGGGAATGGCATAGACACAGAGTACCAAAATTTCAGCTAAGCATTTGATACAACAAACTCATATACATATATTTTTATTCATTTATTTATTTATTTTACCAGATAGAGAAATAAGGACTGAATGGTGGTTCAGCTAGATGGATTTATAGTTGAACAGCTCCATCCTAGGCAGGTTGATTAGGGAATCCGTCACCCCTACAGGCAGGCTGCCAGGCTGTGCTCTGTCCTTCTAAGCTGTACACAGACTTAATTACAATGTGCCTTTAAGCAATGCAGAGGTTAGGGTTGCTGACTCTAGGGCAGTCAAAATTTTGTGTATAACTTTTGCCTCCCCAAAAACTTAGTTACAGTTATCCATAGGGAATTGGTCCCTCATTATCCACAGGGGATTGGTTCCAGGACCCCCCACAAATGCCAAGACCCACTGCTGAAGTCCCTTGTATGAAATAGTGTAAAGCAATGCATATAGTCAATCCTCAGCATCCTGGGATTCCCAACTGTGAATGGAAAATACTGTTTTCCATTCTCAGTTGGTTGAATCCATGCATACAAAACCTCTGGGGATACAGAAGAATGCCTCTATACTTATTGAAAAAATCAGCATATAAATGAACACATACAGTTCAAACCCATGTTGTTCAAAGGTCAACTGTATATAAAGCCTTTGAAGTCACACTTTTTGAAAATGTGATACTTCTTAGCTGAGGTTATCTAATACAATGGAAGACATAATTAGAATTGAGAAATATCTCAGCAATATGGAACTGTAGACCCAAATTTAGATAGGATAAGTCTAAAGCAAATACGCAGTAAGGAATAGAATGAAACTTATACTTAAAATTAAAACCCTGGTGTGTGTGTGTGTGTGTGTGAATGGCAGGGGAACTGCCCACCAGGATATGCATTTAATTAATTGAAAATCTAAACATGAGTCATCATGACACAGCAGATGTTAAGAAATCAATGCAATGCAGGAGTATATTAATTATTTTAAAATAGTGTTTAGTGCAGGTAAAGGATTGCATTCAGACCCTGTGCAGGGAATTCGCTAAGAGAATCTCTGACACTTTATATGATGGGGGTACAGAGAAGAGACTGACCAGTCAAGAGGATGCAGAATACTTACGCTAGATGAGCTAGAGGCGATGGGCATAACTGCATTTAAATGTCTAAAACCCTCAGCACCCTCCAAAGAGGCAGAATTAGGGCAAGAAGACTGGAACTGCAGCCAAAAGCTCAAAGTGTGTCAGGAAGGGAGGACATCCCATTTAAGCCATTTAATACATTGTCTCATAAGCAATTGAGTTTCCCATCCCTATTGATAATGCATCCTCCAGGGCAGTTCTGGGGGAATTCCTGCTTGGGTAAGAAGCTTGTACTAGATTCTTTCTACCAACACATGCATGGTGAGTGTTATTTACATGTCCAGTATTCTCCCATGGATGACCCAGACTTTGAAAAACATGAAAATATTTTGCCGAGAAGTAAAACCTCATTTTTACTGCTAACACTAAGAGTCCAGTTAATGGTTCACCTATCACCACCACCTGGTAGGGCTGCAGCACGAAAGGAAGGGGCTGCCTCTGCCTCCCAGCACACCAGCTAGCTCATGCATCTCGCTTTCTCTCTCCTGCTCAGGGGAACATTTCAGATGTTAATGTGTTCCTTTGATGGCAGCATCTTCAAATCTTCCCTGTCTGTACACATTTCCCATTTCCACTCAGCCTGCTTTTACTTGCTTTCTGCCCACTTTTACTTAGGTTCTTCTCCGGAAAGCAGCTACCATTAACTTTCTTTATATATACAATTATTCTCGTAAGCAGTAAGAAAAAAGTCCCCCAAACCTTCCACCTCCCAGAGTGGACAAAAAAACATAAAGAGAGGATCACGGATAGTGAAATAGAAATGACCAATAAATGAATGAAAAGATGCTCAGCCTCAATTATAATTGGAGAAATGTGAATGGGATGCAATTATCCATGTACCAGATTTTTTATTTTTTTATTGTTGTTCAAGTATTGTCTCCATTTCCCCCCCCCCCCGCAACTCCCCCTATTCCAGCCATCCCCACTTCCCACCTTTGATCCTACCCCCCTTTGGTTTTGTCCAAGTGTCCTTTATAGATGTTCCTGAAAACCCTTCCCCCCTTTTCCCCCCAGTATCCCCTCCTACCTTCCCTTTGGTTACTGTCAATTTGTTCTTATTTTCAATGTCTCTGATTATATTGCTTGCTTGTTTGTTTTGTTGATTAGGTTCCACTTACAGGCGAAATCAATGATATTTATCTTTTACCACATGGCTTATTTCACTTAGCATAATGCTCTCCAGTTCTATCCATGCTGTCAAAAAGGGTAGGAGCTCCTTTGTTCCTACTACATAGTATTTCTTTGTGTAAATGTACTACAGATTTTTGATCCACTCATTTACTGATGGCACTTAGGTTGCTTCCAGCACTTGGCTATTGTAAATTGTGCTGCTATGAACATTGGGGTGCATGGGTTCTTCTGGATTGGAGTTTCAGGGCTCTTAGGGTATAATCCCAGCAGTGGAATTGCCGGGTCAAAAGTCAGTTCCATTTTTAGTTTTCTGAGGAAATTCCATACTGTTTTCCACAGCGACTGTACCAGTCTGCATTCCCACCAACAGTGCACTAGGGTTCCCTTTTCTCCGCATCCTGTCCAACACTTGTCCGTTGATTTATGATGGCCATTCTGACTGGTATGAAGTGGTACCTCATGGTGGTTTTAATTTGCATCTCTCTGATGGCTAGTGATGCTGAGCATCTTTTCATATGTCTCTGGGCCCTCTGTATGTCCTCCTTGGAAAAGTGTCTGTTTAAGTCCTTTGCCCATTTTTTAATTGGGTTTTTTGTCTTCCTGGAGTGGAGTCGTATGAGTTCTTTATATATTTTGGAGATCAAACCCTTGTCCAAGTCATCATTGGCAAACATGTTCTCCCATATAGTTGGTTCTCTTTTCATTTTAATGCTGTTTTCTTTAGCCATGCAGAAGCTTTTTATTTTGATGAGATCCCATTTGTTTACTTTTCCCTTTATGTCCCTTGCTCTAGGGGACATATCAGTGAAAATATTGCTGTGTGGAACATCTGAGATTTTCTTTCCTATATTCTCCTCTAGGGCTTTTATGGTATCACTACTTATATTTAACTCTTTAATCCACCTTGAATTTATTTTTGTGTATGGTATAAGTTGGTGATTGAGTTTCATTTTTTTGCATGTAGTTGTCAAGCTCTCCCAACACCATTTGTTGAAGAGGCCATTTTTATTCCATTTTATACTTCTGCCCCCCCTTTGCCAAATATTAATTGACCAAGGAGACTTGGGTTTATTTCCAGGCTCTCTAATCTGTTTCATTGGTCTATGTGTCAGTTCTTATGCCATTACCAGACTGTTTTGATTACAGTGGCTTTGTAATATAGTTTGGTATCAGGTATTGTGATCCCTCCTACTTTGTTCTTCTTTCTTAAAATTGCTGCAGCTATTTGGGGTCATTTATGGTTCCATATAAATTTTTGAAATGTTTGTCCTATATCTGTGAAATATGTCATTGGTACTTTAATAGGGATTGCATTGAATGTATAAATTGCTTTGGGTAGTATAGACATTTTGATGATGTTAATTCTTCCAATCTGTGAATATCCATGTACCAGATTTTTGAAGATTAAAGAATTTGAATAGATTCCATGTTGGTACAGTATAAGCAAAGAGGTGCAGACTGGAAGTTGGCCAACATTTTTGAAAAGAAATTTGATGATATCTTTCAAAGTTTAAAATACATATACTCTATTCCAGGAATCTTTCTCAAATTTCTTTATTTAGCACATTATAGAAATGGTTATTATATGTTAAGCATCCATCTTTGCTGAAAACAAGTACATAAGGACAGGCAAAGCTATTCCTATGGAAAAGTATTCTTTGAAGCATTGT
>VMDR010030520.1:0-12350 GCA_007922815.1 Macrotus californicus
ATAATACATCACCTTTAGCATCTCAGAGCCTATTTCCCATGGCAAATTTAATACACCCAAATGTTATAAATGCGGGGCAAGTAAAGAATTATTTCTCAATAAAACCAAAGTAATGTACTATGCTCTACTTTAGAGAAAAGTTTCTAGTAATTGCGTCATAAGTTCTCTAAATGAAATGAGACAATGAGAAAATGTATTAGAATTCTCAGACTCTGAGTGACCCACACACCAATCTGTCACAATTAACTCCCCTCCCTTTTTAAAAGATGTCACATGACACAAATCTGAGAGGTCTATCTTTCTTCCTTCTTCATGTGCATTATCCCATTGGATTCTCAGGGCCCTCACAGGAAGACGGAAGTGGTATTAGTGTTTTCGTTTTATACTCATTCACTCAGATTTCTGGAATGTCTACTATGGGCCGAGTATTGTGCCAAGCAACAGTCTCACCCATGTGAGGTTTACAGCGCAGCAGCTAATGCGTGGCCAGCCACTTCCCTGGTTATATCAGAAACAAACACACCTGCTCCCAAAACTCCTGGGAGACAAATACCCACAAGGGCACCCAAAGCTGAAGGTCAAGGAGTCACCAGGTAGGGACAGAATCATATGAGGTCTTGATTTAAAAGGCCCTTATTCCATTCCTACCCGTAGAACTGCCTCTATAGTTACGTAGCCATTTACATCTTACATTTCACTTACCTCTTAGTCCTGGCATCATGAGTTTCTAAGAAATGCCTCTGCGCCTCATGTTTAGAATGGTGGTCAGCCGCCAGCGCAACATCCACAGTGACGAGTCCTAAGCTGGCCGAGCCGGCCTCCAGCCAGCAGGCCCGCCGCAGTACCGCAAGCTGGAGGCCAGCTCGGGGGTTATTCAGCTGCTCGATGTACTGTCTCACTTGGAAGTCCTGGATCGCCGCGCTTATCCCTTCCCCAACCGTCTGGTTGTGGAGGTTACAGTCTGCGACCCGGACCGCGCCCATCTAAAGGTGGGTGAAAAAAGGAAACAGAACTCTGGTTTCTGCAGTTGTTGGCAACTTAGAATAAACTACAGGATCGGTAATTATTTCAAGTTGCATAAAAGAGAAGAAAAAGGGAAAGGATAAAGGGGGAAAGAGAAGTAGAAAAAAATAAATGCAACAGAATAAAACTATTCAATTTAAAAGGATAAAAGGGAAAGACTGTGAGTCCAAAGAAAAACAAGAGACGAAATGAAGCCAGAAGGATGACAAGTAATAGAATCACAGGATCTTTAAAAAGCTTGATTTTTAAAAACAAGCTTTTCTCTGAAAAACATTATCGGCTCACTTCCCTGCCGTAAAAGCAGGCTACTAGTCTGTCTCTGCCGTGACCTCATACGATAACTCGGTCAGAGTGAAGAAGCAGTGAGGTTATGCCTGAAAAAGGAATACCGGAGGTGGTGAGTGAGTGACAAACAGAAGCCACCTCCTAGAATTCTGCAGTGTTGGGTGGGACAGCGAGTTACGAACATGCTGTATTTTGAGACACAGAGGTCTGGTTTGGCCAAGAGGACAAAGAACCACGCTGGCCCCGACGCAGGCCGACAGGCACCTTTATGTTTGTGGCGCAGCCGTGCTCCACAATGTAGATGTCCACTCCGTCGGCCGCCAAGCGCGTCATGGTGTACTTCAGATCGTCCGAGGCTGGACAGGGCCCAGGAACACAGCTCAACTGAAGGGAAAGAGGGCGGGACAGTTAACGCTGTTCAAACCAACATCGTCATGGAAGGGACCTGAACTCCCTCTTGACTCAATTTCCGTGCTGACAGGGGAAACGTCAGAGTTTCTAAATCTTCCAGGTGGACGCACAGCACGTCCCGGAGACTCAGTGTGACCGTGCAGTGAGAGTGCGTGCTGGCAGGGGAAACCTCAGAGTTCCTAAATCTTCCACGTGGACGCACAGCACGTCCCGGAGACTCAGTGTGACCGTGCAGTGAGAGTGGGTGCTGACAGGGGAAACCTCAGAGTTCCTAAATCTTCCACGTGGACGCACAGCACGTCCCGGAGACTCAGTGTGACCGTGCAGTGAGAGTGCGTGCTGACAGCGGAAACGTCAGAGATGAGACATAACTTTTATGTGTCCATGTGTCTGTGAACACATGTTTGAACAATCACCTTGTATTTTGCACACTTACTACTAAATAACTGGCTGTAAATTTACAAAAATAATTTTATTACAATGAAAAAACTGAACGTGCTTCCTTCATGGCCATGTGTCATGTAAAAAACCATTTACAAAACTGCTAACACATGTGTTAACATACCTTAGACTCACAGAAGCGACGATCAATTCCATGCTGACACATTATGACTGATTTCGGTCTTTCCAGTTCATACTCCCGACACACCACATGAAAGACAAATGTCTGCCCCCACTCCAAGAGACAAGCCAGCTGCAGATAAGCGGCACAGATGGGGAACACTGTCAGCACACCAGACAAGCCCTCGGAGCCCGAAAGCTAACCAGGAATGTTAACAGCCTGAAAGAAGCCGAAGGCCGTCTCACACCTGCCGCTACATTACCTGTCTACCTGTCAGCCAGCATCGTGAGTTTTCCACTTTGACATCATTATTATACACTAGTGCTACTCTTCATTCGTGAATGACAAATATACACTGCCAAAAGGAAAACTCATTTCAAATTTCAACTGAGAAATTCAACTTCTAAAGCAAGGACTCTTCTTCAAGGTTATAACTTTCTTCTTATGTGAAGAACCGGAACCCCTGGCACAGAAAAGCACCTAGAATTCTCTGCCTAATAGTCAACCAAACTTTGATGGGAAATTTGAGCATTTAATTATCATATTGAACTATAATTTTGGGAAACTAGGTGCTCTGAAGATTGAAGCACTTTTGTTCACGTAAATAGAAGCTTAAGTAACCACATATTGATTCCTCATCAAATCTTTAGTTAAAAAAACTCTTAATTCTGTAATTGACTATAGCTGTTAATAAACACACTGAGACCTGGGTATACATGATATTACCCCCCTGTAAAAAGTGCACAATTTAACCTCCTGGAAAGCACGAATCTCCCTTTTTGACCACACGAAGAGTGGCAGACCCATCAGAAGCACCTGTGGAGTTGTGGACGTCAGGGGCAACAGCGACGCCAAGTCCCCAGGGCCGACGGAAGCGTCCCCCGTCCCAGTTTAGGGACACGAGAGTCCGGCCCTCCTGGGGCTCATCTCAACTCGGGGGAAACACACCAGTGATTACATACTCCTGTTTTTACTTGTAAATGTGGAGACAGGAAGTGGCGGGTGATGAGGAGAGACTAGTTATAAGGCCCAAGAGCACTGAATATTTGTTTTCATCCATTTTTATATAAAATATCCCTTCAAAATTCATTCATTTTCCTACTCTTTCTAGAATCTTCACTTCTGCTGTCTCCGACAATTTCTTTTAAATACAGAAGATGCTTGGATTCTTCAGTCACCTTGCTGCTACCATCTGTCTCTCCATTGTATGTTTCGTGCCCATTCTGTGACTTTCTATTAAAATTGCATACGTACACTTCTGCCACATTCCAGTCCTTAGAAATGCCAAGATACGTGTGTGTGTTACCATAAAGACATGGCTCAACAGGTGAAGTGCTACAGTCACATGGCCATTCGGCCAAATTTCAGTGCTGCACTTCTAGAAGTAGGCAACCCTTACGTCCTCCAAGTCTGCTAGAGACAAAGTGGTCCATGTCCACAGTCCTCTGTCCCAAAAAGAACCCCGAGACATGGACAGCAGTGTGGCTACTGCTGAGGGGAGGGGGGCAGAAGGGGACTCAATGGTAATGGAAAACAGTACAATAAAGATTACATGAAATAAATAAGTAGAAAGTAGACACAGTGGGATGGGTGGCGGGAGGGAGGCAGTCCATCCAAAGGATGACCACCAGCCTCCAGACCAGGCCCAGGCACCGGCGTCCATTCCCACTCCTATGAACTGGCCCCCACAGCCCTCACAGCTCAAATGGTGTCGTCTTGTTTGGGGAGATGACAGGACAAGCAAAGAACCTCGCTACTTAATCCTCAGTAGCACAGATGCCATTTTCAAATCCTACTTAAGAAATATACGAAAAAACCAAAGTTCTTAGGAAATTATCCTACATATTGGGAAAAGAAGATTGTTCCAACAGTGGAGAACCAACTAATGCGAGTTAAATAATACATATACATGTAACACATATCTCATCCTGACTTTTTCCCAAAGAAAGTCTTCAACTCCTTAAACTGTTACGCAGAGCTGTGAAACATCACACTCATCACTGTCACGTGGCTTAGAGAAGCGTCGCTCATCTCTGGCTGCTGTCGCTCCGAGAGCTGTGAATGCCAGCAGTCGGAACGCCAGCACAGTGGGAGGGCCCAGGGTCCAGCAACTTGCTCCCGGAACGGGAGTGGGGATAAGTGGAGGAAAAGGAACAGGGGGCAGAGACGGTATCCTGAAACCTGTACCTGTGGTGCTGTGACCTTGGCCGTGAGGCTCCCAGCCTGCACGTCGATGAGCCATGCGTACTCCAGGGAATCGCTCCCCAGAGGCAAGCCTTCTGCTGAGAACATGGCATGTGCCCGCAGCTGGAGACCCGACAAATTGATGTGACCTTCCCTGAGCACTTCATCCACGGGGGGGCGCTGCTGAAAACAGGGATGCTAAGACATGAGGCAGGCAAGAAAATGGCATTCTAGTTTCTAGTGGCTTTTCTCCCCAGAGACAAATAGGAAAAACATGTTTCCTGGGCAGTAAGACTCCGGCTGCACCAGCTCCTAACACCTCTTATCACAGATGGGTCTGAGCTAAGCTTCTGCAGTGACAACCTCCGTGAGAGCCCACCCGCAAAGCAAGACAGCCAAGCCCTGAACTGAATGCGGGTCCCGGAGCCGCCACTGCCTGACGAAGGAAAGGAAACCCTGACACTGACTGGCAGGAAATATCACAGGCCCTGGTCTTGTGGGCAGGCAGGAACCAAGGGATTAAAATATTGAAAAGAAGAAGATAACAGGGAATAGACCATCCACAACATACAATGAAGCACTAGGGAAGAAGGCCATTTTCCATACGGCATTTGTAAGTATGAAAAGGGTAGACTGATTCTACAGAGTAACTAAGTAAACATTTGTAACTAAATGTAACTAAAGCAGTCAATATTTTCAGCACTGCTAAGACTCACGCCTTCCAAAAGCTTCAGGGTAAGTGCTGAACGGGGCCCTGCACTGAGCACGGCCCCGTGGGAAGGATGAGGGTCCAGAGTCAGGGGCTCGCAGTGCCCGACTGCCAGCCCCCAGGTTGGCTTACTGATGATCTGGGATGTCACATTCGTGTTCCCACTTACATACGTTCTTGGCTTTGTGTAAATCCATTCATATTTCTAAAGCACAGCACCTGCCTGAAAGCAGGGAAGAGCCCTAAAGTGGTGGTAGAAAGAGAAGTCGTTTGGTCTTGAAAAGCACTAATTATAAGGTGACACTCCACTAGGAATGTAAATTAATCCCACTTGATGAGTGTCACTGGCTCTCTTCCCAAGGAGCCCCAGAGAGAACATGGAAGAGCTAGCAAGCACCCTGTGGGTGTGTCAGGCGGACAGACTGATCGCTGGCCATGCAGACATGCGTTCTGAAGGTCTATTGTACTGGTTAATAGTGATATGTAGGTGGTGGTTTTCAGCAGAACCCACCAGCATTTTCTACATTTTCCATTCCCGAAATAAATGAAAAAGTTATAAAGTATTTCCATTTCTAAAAACAATAGAAACAATTTCTAAAACAATTTCTAAAAACAATTTATAGAAAATATAAATGCCTGGCATCACATAGAGAGAGAACAGAAAGAAAAAGAAAACGAAACAGATCCTTGAGAAACTCTCACACACACACACACACACACACACACACACACACACGGAACTCCTTAGGGTTAAACAGAAGTCCCCAGTTCACAGAGCCGAATGCTCCACGCACAGAGGCTAACGCTTGGTTCTGTCCCCATAAAGAGCACCAAGAAACCTTTAAGTCTCTGCCACAGCTCACTGTCACGTTACCTGGTAGTTGTCACTGATGAACACATTCAGGGGTGACAGGACAAGCTGCAGCATAGTCTCCTTAAATCCTTTCTTCATTTCAAAACACAGCCTTTCCAAGAAAGCCGTGGGACACTCAGGGCCATCAGCAGTCCCGTGCTGGAGTCAAACAAGACACCATGATCAAGCGGAGGAAGGTGGAGACCCCGTAAGTACAGAGAAAAATTATATTCATGTAACTTTAAACAGGAAACTGTGCTTACTGACAAACACGTTACCTGTACCCCAGGATGGACGTGAGGGCCACGTGTACCAGCGGGGACTTCTCTGCCATGTAACCCAACATACGTGGCACAGAGCCCACATGCAGCACAAAGCTCAGCACCACCCCGACCCCCTTGGGCTGCAGTGGCCCTGGGCTCTCTGGGGAATATAATCCTGCTCCAAGTCAGTCCCTCAGGCCCGCAGTCAGCCTTAGAGTGAGTCAGGACTCAAAGCTGGACCCAAAGCTCCAGGGACACCATTCGACCTCCAGGGTCGAGCCTGAACCTTGATTTTGTGACAAGTCCCCCATTAAGGCCCCAAGCTGGTCTGGAGTTGGAGATGCAGGCTAAGAAAAGGTAAAGCCCCAGGACACCCATCAGGCTAACCACAAACAAAGCAACTCAGGACCATGGCAAAGCGTTCTGAAGTTACACAGGGCAGCAAAGAAGAGACTGGAGTGACAGGAGGTAAACAGGGTAAAACTGCCAATGACTGAGGAATCACATTCAGAAGAAAGTAATGCGCTCGCCTCACTGAGATGAAAGGATAAATTTAGAAGTTTTCCATGTGGATGTTTTAGTAACTGCAAGCTCATACGGCATCCTGTGCTGGGGGAGTCTCACATCTCTGCTGCGTGAACACTTACGACAGGAAGGCGCCCGTGGACTTTGTACAGATTCACCAGCACGGTGATGTCCCACGGACGCAGGGACAGCGGGTGCACTGCCTTGGCTGCACTTCCATTTTCCTTTCTGTCACTTTCCATGCCAACAGCTGTCCACCCGGAGCTGGAGGATGTCGACAGGGACAGAACGGGACTCGAGATGACCTCCTCAAAATCCATGTACATGTCGTCCTCCCCAAAGTAGTTTTCCTACAGGTATTGAAACAGACTGCTGTCAAGGAGGTGTAACAATAACCTTGGAGCCCAGAATCTGTAAACTCAGCATCTCCCTAACCTATGTTATTTCATCAAAAGCATCTGCTTTGTTTCCTAAAAATAAAAAAAAGGTGCACATGTTTAAGACATATGCTTACCTGACTGCTTAATAAATCAACATTCTACAGCAAAAAAGCCCCCAAAGTTACCGAGGTTATGCAGTCAAGCTTCACGATAACGCCACCCCAGTCACAGCGAAGGCCTGCGATCCACACCCTAGAAGAGCCCTCCAAGGGTCAACGGCTTCCATCTGGCATCCCCAAGCAGGAAGGAAAGAGTGCCCAGGAGCAATGACTGTTCCCGTCACTGCAGGTTACAGGGTCCCCTTAGCTAAGCATCCTCCAGCCCTTCCCCCGCAGCGGTGAGACTGCAGAAGATATGCCAGTTCTTGTAAAAATCATACCTTTATACACAAAAAGGCATTTAACAGAGGCCCGTAGAGCGTTATCTGAGAGTCTGGGGACAGCTCCATCTGCACGTGCAGCCTGTCCGGCGGAAGTTCCGAGGGGTCGACGGGGGGGCGCGAGGACGTGGAGGGAGCAGAAACGACTCTGTCCGACGTCCTCTGGGACGGTCTCAGCGCAGACAGCATCGTTTCTTCCATCTCGGACACTGAGTGAGTCCGGGGCAGACAGTTTGGTGAGGGGACCTCCTGGAAGTTCTTCCAGGATCTACTCACTAAGAAAGTCCATTTGGCAAGTGCGAAAGCGACGGACCCTGTCATAACCCTACAGTGCACGGCGGAAACAAAGCTGAGAGACTGACAATTGAGAATGTGAAACGGAACAGACTCCACCGAAACGGGAGCAGAAACAAGGAGGTCGGACTGCACAGGGCCAGCGAAGAGCTCCCGGGAACGCCCAGGCCCTGCGATACGGCCTCAGCCCTGCGCGGGCACTGAGTGTGCTCGCTCTCCGACAAACAGCTGCTCACGTGGTGTGCTGTGACCGAGCTCCACACAGGAGAACAACTCTGGGGACTGTTCTTTAAACCCTAACCTACTGGAAAACGCAGAGGTCCCCCCATGACAAGGCACAGAAGCCTCAGATAACGATGACATCACCCAATGCTTTGGGAAACCAACATTTCGGAACACCAAGCGCTGTCAATGCGACGCTCAGGCTGACACGCCGTGTCTGCTGTGCCAGCTCTGCCGCCCCCACCATGGCCGACCTTGAGAAAATCACATAACTGCTTTCTCTGGCACACGTCCTCAGAGTTGTGAGGACCGGAGGAGGTAGTGTAGGCCAGGAAACAGCGTGGCCTACTGTTTGATGCACAGTAAGTGCTCAATAAAAGTTAGCCATGATTATACCAACATCCTTAAAGGATTTTAAATGCACACCATTACACCAAAAGAATGGATGCATTTTTCCTTTCTTGTATCTTTGACAATTATCAATCACAACATCCGACCTTCAAAGTACAAATGATACAGAAAGACTTACGTGACTGTTTCAGCTGCTCATCCGCTTTCTGGGGGTAAATCGGGTGCCACGTGTAGTCGATGGTGAGCAGGACACTCGGGACAGCCCAGCACTCAACCCAGCCAGCCCTGCAAGAGCCGAGACCAATGTCTCTGGTCAGGAGCCCCCCTCACCGTGCGCCAGCAACAGGCCCGCGTGAGGAAGCCGTCGCTGTTCTCTGAAAGACCCCGCAACACAGAGCCCTCGAGCCTCCCCGTCAGGCACTCACTTTTCTTGAGTAAGGTTCCGCCACTTTGGCTTCACTGTCTTCTGGCTGCTCTGGCACTCAGCAGGGAGACCAGTGTCATGAGTCGTTTTATTTGGGTGGCAATTCTTGACTAGCATAAATAATGAATATTTGCTAGGGTGGCAATCTGGTAGAAACAGATGAAGATCAACATCTTCTCCCTAAAAAATAACCCACAATAACCCACAGTAACAAGGTAAGAATGTGAACATGTTAGGTTACTATGTACAGCCAAACCTCTCTCTAATAATCTCGACAATAAATTCAAAGGAAAGAAATCATGAATTGCAAAAGGCAGATTTAACTCTGAACAGTCAGATAAATACCTGGAATTACATTAACTAAAACTAAATTCTGATGAGAATGTCAAGAAAAAGGCCAGGGAAATAAACAGCATAGTATCCACAAAACAGTAAAAAGATTATCTTCCATGGGTACCCATGGATATTTCGCATATAATTCAGCAAAAAATAAAAAATTGTCTCACTAATATAAGCTCAGGTGGAGTATGTTCTGTATTTGTATAAATTTTAACTAAACGATTGTCTCTTTTGATTCTAATAAGCCTTGATTCCTCAATTGGCTTTTAGGAATCCTGAATTGGTGCATCTAAGGGTCTTCATTCAGCCTCCCCTTTGTCCTTTTGGGTCCTCTAAACTTTCCCATCACGACGCCTGCTTTCCTAACAGACCACTCAGCACACTGCTGGAAAGAACAGAGCCCTAAGCTCGACTACCTGGGCTTGAATCCCACCTCGGCCGCTCACCAGCTGCATGACACGTCACTAAACTCAGCTTCTCGGTTTCCTACTCCTTAAATGCAAATGATACCACCACCTGCCTCCAGCGGGTTGTTCTGAGCATTAACGACAACACAGAACCACTGGAAAGCGTGTCCGGCACATCCGGGACAATTCACAGGTGCTACCTGCTCTTTAATCATTGTTGCTACTTTCCACCACCACAACCTCCATCAACACTACAACCACAACTGATCGCCGTGCCCTACAACTGGTGTTCCTCAAGATTCCGAATGCGTGACAGCAGCTTTCAGATAAAAGGAAGAAAAGCATTTTTGGTTATTGCTTGAGTTCACGGTTGCAATGGGGAATGACACAGAGGGAAGTATAAAGTCTAGTTCATAGAGAGCAAACTAACAGTCAGATTACCCACAGAAGTTAGAAAATAATCAGCTCAGAGAACTGTTTCTTTACTGCCCAACTTCTTAGGAGACACAGAAAACTTAGGGGAATGGCAGAACACTACAGTTAACCCCCAAAAGAAGGGCAGTTGTGTGCCCCAGAAGTTAGTGAACAGTGGAAGAAAGCTAATAAGCTCCTTCAGGCGGCCAGGGAAGCGCAAAGCGGGGCGAGGAGGGCTGGGGTGGGAATGGAGGTAAACGCTGGGAAACCCGACTTGCTAAGCGCCCTCGTGGCTCAAAAGGTGCACCCCGTGGCACGCACTCTGAGGGACAGCGTGGTGTTGCATGTCGTGGGGACGAAGTCCGTGAACGGCAGGGAGAAGTCCAGGTTCAGCGTTTCCCCACAGGCTGCCAGATACACTGAGACACAAGAAAGCAAGGGAATTCACTTTTAACTGCAGTAAAGTTTTAAATAATAATTGCCTTAAATACACATGCAAACAAAATTAAAGACATGTTCAATCCAATACAAACTCCAAAGTACTTCTCTAAAAGTCCCACAGAGTAAAGGAAAAAAGACCAACTCCAGTCTCTGTTACAACTACAAAATTAACACCGATTTGTTGGTGTTTATCTTAAGAAACAGAATACTTAACATAATTTTTAAAAAGTCCGTACCATTTTCCTGCTGTTTGGTGGAGCAGTCAATCCAGTTGTGCTGATTGGCCGCCCAGATCATCTCGAACTGATGGAACAGGACCTTAAAACCCCATGTGTACGGGACAAAGGAGAAGATGTCTGGGGCGCTGTCGCTGGACCAGTCCTGAATTAAGTCTGAAATTGTTGGGTGGAAGGCAGCGATTAAAACCGACTCGAGTTCAGAACACAAGATGTGAAGATTCCAACAGCAGTCAAAAATGAATTTTTACTTATAAATTAGAGGAACTTCTATACTGAAATATTAAAAGGTTTTGATTAAGACATAGCTGAAGGATTTATCAGCAAACAGATGTTTACTTACTAACCACACTTGCAAATCAGAAAAAATGTATGCATTTCATAGATTATTTTGTAAAGAAACTACAAAGAGCAAAACATCAGCCATTCTGCTGCCCGACATCCAACACTGAAGGTGCTTTCCTACGTAGGTCTCTACACTACCCTACAGACCCCTCTCAGAAATGTATGTCCGACTAGTTCACCACACCCTCTCCTGTGTATTTCTTTCTTCCTCTTTTTTGGGGGGGAGGGTGCAACTTGATAATTGGTCATTGGAAAATGGTATCTAACTGAATTTTTAATGACAGCAGGGTTGGCCATTTTTTGAAGTTGTTTTACTCCTTAAGCAAACACTCACAGAGTGTATATTGTGTGTCAGATTCTGCTCTAGGGCCTGATGCACAAAGGCCTTGAAGACCTGGCCTTCGAGACCTGAGAGTCGTCATCTTTGCTGACTGCTGATCTGTGTGGTTTAATCACTGCTTTCGAAACTGTGTGTCTGTTCTTAGCGTGCTTATCCTTTGGTGTCTCAGTTGTTTCCACCGCAGCAGGGAAAAGCTCTTTGCAGAGGGCAGCAGCCCTGGCCTGCCAAAGTGGCTTCCTCCTGCCTCCGGCACCCCCTCCTTCGCACACTCTGCCTGCTGCCGGCAGGGAAGCTTCGGTGCCCGTCTGCTCTCAGAGGTGCTCCTCAAGCAGCTGTGTCACCAGGTTCCTATGCCGAATCTGAAAGCAAAACCTACGGAATGGACAGCCATTCCCTGTGATTAATCTCAGGGGACTGCACTGTGTTTGCTAGCAAATTACCTGTGAAGAAGTTCTTCTGTGCAAAGATGAAGTGGTAGGTGGCTTTGTACACCTCTAATTCACACTGCCACGTCTGGGGCATGTTCCATACCCGGGGGTAGCTGGCATTGATGTGGAACTGAAAACCAATGTCATCCAAAACATTAGAGCTTCAAACGTGACCCTGGGGGACAGCATCAGATATAAACTCACACACTCTGGCAAGGAGCACTTTCTTCCTACTGAATGGAACGGAGGTCCCTTCAAGATTTCAAGATTTCTGTGGCTAAAGGTCAGTATCCACGGTTATGTCCAGTTCCTTGAAATACTAAGCCATGATGTGCTCAAAAAACTTGAGGAACAACAACCAGGTTATAGCTTCAAAAGTCATCCAAAACATTAGAGCTTCAAACGTGACCCTGGGGGACAGCATCAGATATAAACTCACACACTCTGGCAAGGAGCACTTTCTTCCTACTGAATG
>VMDR010030521.1:0-12355 GCA_007922815.1 Macrotus californicus
AGAGAGAGAGAGACAAATACCATATGATTTCACTTATATGTGGAATCTAATAAACACAACAAACAATAAAACCAACAGAACAAATTGATAGTTTCCAGAGGGTAGAAGGGGAAAGGAGATGAGCGAAAAGGTGAAGGTAAGTAAGAAATACAAACTCCTACTTACAAAGTAACTCATGGGGATGTGTTGTATAGCATAGGAAATAGGGGCAATAATACAATAATAACTATGTACAGTGACAGGTGAGTACTAGATTTATCACAACCACTTTGTAAGGTATACAAATATCTAATCACTGTGTTGTACACCTGAAACTAATATAATATTGTATGACAAATCTAATTTTTTAAAAAAAAAGAAAGGAAGGAAGGGAAATGGGGAGGGTGGGCTCTTAGCTTCCAAGGGCATCTAATATTTTTGGTGAGGCAAGATTTCGCGGTTTTCATTCATTTCACATTCCCTAGTGACTATGCTATGTCACCCTATGTCACCCGCTCTGTACCAGGTACTAACTAGGGCCATGGAGGTGAATATGCCAGATGAGGGCTTCACCCTCTTTGAGTTCAGAGTCAAGCAGTAGAGAGAGACATTAAATAAACAATTATATAATACAAATAATCACAACTGTGATAAGTGCAACCGGGGTCAAGTATAAGATGCTAGGGAAGTCCTGGGCTAGCCAACGAGCACAGACAAGACATCCAAGAAAACTCAGAAAACTCAGACAAGGTGAATACACAAGTACCCATAATTACTTACTTTTTTTTTTTTTGGTCTAACTACACAAAATGACTGTCCCTCTGACAACTCTGAAATCACCACATTCTTTGGGAACAAAGAACATTATTGTCTTTTGAAAGAGTTTGCAGATTTCATTAGGGGAAAATGGGCCAGATTTCTGCTCTTAATGGCATGCTTACTTCAAACCATGCTTAAAATCACAGAAAGCGAGGCTGTCGAAAAGTTTTCTGACATCTGTCTTCTAGCGATACTTTTCACTTTCAATTAAATGAATTTTGCTCTGATGAAACACAATGAACAAGGAGCACCATCTCTATTGGAGGCCACAATATCTAGGCTTCCGTAGTAGGCTATTACAACCACTGCAATCCTCTGTACGAGGCCTCATAGACACATCAAACAAAACTCTAAGCTACACCCCAGGATCCCAGCATGAATACTCATTTCCTCAAGTAAATTAGATACCCTTCAGGACATAGAACCATCTTCCCTGACATCAGTTTAGAGCTCTAGAAAATTAAAAACAAATTGAAAACCCAAATGCATATTCTTGTGCACATTTGCTCACTGGATGGTTTGCAACTGGATTAACTGGGGCAGAAATAGCCTTTCCAGATCCCTGTTCCAGAAATCTGGAATGAGTAGGAAAAAAAAGGAAATGTCAAAAACTCCATTAACATATGTAAATTACAGGGTGAATTATTTCCTGTCAACCAAATAAAAATTCCGTACGTTGTTGTGGATATGGCATCTTATTAAACACACAAGTTATTTTCATAATTAAACAAGGATAAATTCCGCCGAAAACAGCCACTTAAAATGACACTGTGGTTTTTCAGGAAAAAAAGCCTGAATGTTAACATTTTAAAATATATAGTGAAACATAAGCCACATCAACGCATCAATAATCAATAGACCCTGCTGTTTAAAGAATTAAAATGTGACTCAGGTCAAGTCAGAACTTCCACTCTGCTACTTCTTGACTGGGAGACTTGGGCAAACTACCCGTCTTCTCTGAGACTCAGTTTCCCCATTTGAAACTAGGGGATAATAGATTTGCTATGATGTGAAGCATATAAAGTTCATAGCCAGCACCTGGCACTTGTAACTTTTACCTGTTGTTACTATTCTTATAATCATCTTTGTATTTCTTTGTTGTTACAACCAAAAAAAGCAGGGCACTAACATAATGAAAAACAGGCATTACCAAGAATTTTATTAACAAGATCAGGATAGATGCTCAATCAGATCAAACTAAAAGGTGAACTAAAGGAGGAAAAAAAAAGTTTTTTTAGTCAAAGGATTGGATCCCTCCCTCCCAACCCCCAGCTTTAACTTGGACTTCCAAGAAGCCAAATTATTTACATAGGCAAATGCAAATGAGCAGCCTAGCCTGGTTTTAAATGAAAAAGTACTCTTTTAAATTAGGGAGCAACAACCATTTTCAGTAAAAGGCAAGGCAGTAATTATTTCAGGCTTTGCAGACCATGGGGACTCTATAGCAACTCCTCAATTCAGTCATTCAGCTTGAAAGTGGCCAGGGGCAACACAGACAGTAGGCTGTGCCAATAAAAGTTGACTGAAACAAAGTGTCCGTGATCTAAGAGGGTTTTTCAGAGGTCAGTGTGGTAGCTATCTTCCAGCTTGTAGTTCTTCTAGGAGTTGTTTCTGACCACTTCCTGAGATTCCAGCACCTGGGAGGGGCAGGGAGTGGATGGTGGAGCACGGTGGGCATCTGGGCAGGGCAACACCTACCTTGTGCCTAGCATATCCTGGAAGCTCAATAAATACATCCATGATGTTTTATTTCTTTAAAAAAAGAGTAAAAGGTGACAGAGTAAGACTGAAACAGAGATCCAAACATGAACTTATATAACAAAATGTCAACATCTGTGAAATCTTGGAAGTGGGAGTCACAGGTGCTGGTTACCTGTGCTTCTCAAACCACCGCAGGTGGACAACTAGGGTTTAAAGTGCCCACACTGCTGCAGACCGACACACTGCACTTAAAGGCAAACACCACAGCATTGCCCAGTTGCCATATAAACGTCTCAACTCTCACTCCTGCCGTCTTCACTGGCCCCCTGAGAACTGCTATCAGGCTACACTCTGGTCCCAGCTCCCAGGCCACAATTAGTGCACTGCTTATGTTATTTCCTGTGTTCTCCTTACATAGGAAATATGGCACAACTGATACTTTTAAAATAATAAAATCAGAAAGGAAGACATTAGTCAAAGAACTGAATCGTAAAATGTGGAAGTCATACAGCCCAAACCAAAGGGCTAAGTGTGCTGCAGATCCATTCAAGAGGTTGAGCTATTGAGGGCCCATTGGGTATCCACTCCTAGGGCAGGCTTCAGGAGGGCGAAGAAGCCACAGAGCCTGCCTTCAAGAAACCTTCAAGTCTAGTTTAGGGCTTTTCACCATTGGAATCCTTGTCAGTTTGAGCCTGACAGTTCTTTGCTGTGGACAGATGTCCTGTGCATTGCAGGATGCTGAGCAGTGTCCCTGGGCTCCACCCACTAGATGCCAGTAGCTATAGGGAACCTATCCACGTGGAATGCCTAATGTAGCTCAGCTCTGTTCTGAAAACAGACAGGTGCGCGTTTGGCACACAGGAAGCAAACCCACGGGTCGGTTCTCCTGTGGGGAATCAGGCCTGCATTGTACCTAGGCCACTTTGAGCCTTGCTCTTGCTAAAAAACTCCCTCACCCGGAATCGAGGCAGCAGAATTTTACTGTGATCAGTGCTAAACCTCCCAACTATGGGTGTAACCAGTTCAGCCACTTTTTCCCTTTACATTTGCAAATGTCCTTTCTCTTTGAAGTGATTAGCAACACTCTTTCCTTTGTTATCTATAAAAGGTAACCACCTAAACTGAACCTGTGCATAATAAATGAGGGCCATCCTTGACGTAATGTACCTAGAATGTCAATAAAAGCCTGTCCAGGCAGGGGATGGGGCTGGCCCTCTCTTTCTCACTTAGAGAGTGGCCCCACCGTCCCTTTCTCTCCACCAGATTTCTTTAGTCCGTGTGAATTTGTTCATTGTTCATCGCAGCCAAAGCATGAACATCCACAACACACGGACCCTGCGGGTAGAGTCTGTATCAAGTAGCATCTCCCCCAGTCCTGACCAAAAATTTCTCCAGACATCACCAAAAGCACCCCCAGCATCAAAATTACATCCACTGGCCTAAAGCAAAGGAATGATTATTGTAATTAATAAAAATTATAACATGCCAATGGTGCAGAAGGGGTTTTAAACTCAAAATGTTAAATCTTCACAGAAAAATCATATCCATTATAAAAGGTAAATCCCGACTCAGTGATAGTTATCATCATTAGGAAAAGGATAGACTGCATTCATACTGCTCCGTGGTGTTGCCACAGGTCCTGTGTTGAGCTTCAGAGAGGACCAAATTCTCTCACCTACAGAATGTCATGGAACACTCACAACAGCCCTGCCCAGTATTACAACATGCGCTGCACGGAGGAGAAAACAGAGATCCAGACACTACATCAGATTTACTGCCTCCAAGTCTAATATTACTACCAACAACACAAAAGGTAACATTTATTCAGTATGCATGTATTATATACAGAACAATCCTATGAGCTAGCATCTGACATTGCCACAATTTACAGGTGAAAAACATGTCCAAGTTCACACCACTCTTAAGTGTTGGAAGAGGGTTTCAATTCTATCTCACCAGTGGCTCCCCAATCTAGCTTCATATGGAGAAACAGCCAATCCTAATTATTCTCTAGTATGTATTTGTGCATACTAAACTAAAATTTATGTGTAACCCCCCAAATCAACACTTGTGGCACTTTTGTGGCCATTTACAGACCCACACAGATCAATTAAAAATTTTAGTCAACCAATGTGCATGTTATTAGTGAGATCAAATAAAGCCCAACTCTGCTTTCCTGTTTCAGCTTTCAAAGTATAAACGAGCATCCTCTTCATATCTTTTTAGTGGCATGTTTTCACACTTCTGTGATTTTTTTGTGTGATTGGTCTATCTTAAATGGTTCTCAAGTGCAATGCTCAAGTTCTGTCTAGTGTTCCTAAGTGGAGAAAACTGTGATGAGCCTTACAGAGAGAACACGTAGTAAATGACCTTCGTTCAGGCATGAATTATGCTGTGTTGGCCATAAGTTCCACGTTTTCAACAGGAAAGCACATCCAGAAAAAGCAAGAGAAAATCTGCCAATCTGTAAATTTGTGGATTCTTCAGATGATAACCAGCCAAAAAAAAAGCATAGTAGACAATGTTGTGAGACTGAAGGCCAAAGAAATTTACAACCACATATTCCAGGGTCAGGAAAATGTTAAATCTTTCTCGTCTATGGTTTTATTACAAAGAAATACTGTAAATATGATTTGTAAGAAATGTAAATGACATAAAGTATCTTTAAATGGAATCACAAATAAAACAAGGATATGTATTGAGCAATGGAAACATTGTGGCCAGAAGCTCACAGGAACTTAACCCCGTTTTTCCCCTAGGAGCAATGGCTTAGTATTTGCTAATTCAGTGTTCCTGGCCAGTCTACAGAATATGACTACTGGAAAAAAAAAAAAGGATCAATTGTAACTGGATCATAGTTAGAAACTGCATATATATGGGCTTCATCTCACAGCTCCTGATATAAAATTTTCAGCAGCAGGGCCAAGAAATTGGAACATTTTATATCTCTTCATCCACAAACCTGTGTTTATGAGTAGCTGTGAGTGATCTATGATGCTCTCTAACAAAGCTGAACTATTCGCCCTGGCTTTTAGCATCACCCTGAATTTGATTTGTATGACAAAGAGCATTTCCCACAGTCATATAAGGCTCATGCAGTGAAATTATTTGGCTTATACCCTTGCTCCAAGGCAACAATTCCTTAAACTATTAGGAGAAAAAATTCAAACGCCTTATATATGGTCATTCAAAAAGTGACCCCACCCAAAACTCTAACCAGAAGTCTACCTGCTGGGGCAGAAGGCCTTCTGTACTAATGATGGTTACACTGAGTCGTGTTGATCAATAAACGGGTTCGTCATCAGCTCCCTGTCACTCTCAGCAAGTTCTAATGTCCCACCCCTTTAAAACTTCCCATTTGTATGTTTGTTTACCATGTACTATTACATTAGTAATGAGAGCAATACACAAATAGCATTCAAAGATACTCACACTTGGAAACAGTGATTTAGAAATGTACTTTCTTAAGAGAACAATGACTGATCCATGCTCAATGTAGATCTTAGGGTAAACCCTAAATGTCCAACAATTTTTATCTCCAACACAGAATTCCCCAGAGGCGGTTTTGCTGAACACAGTCACTTAGAGTGCTTTGAGAAGAAAGAATCCTATGGCAGGTAAGTCTGGAAAATGCTGGATGAAACCTTGTACACACTCAATCACATATTAGTGTAATAAAAGCTCTGAGAAACCCTGAAGGCAAGACAGGAATAAAACATATCTAAAATATGTTTCAGTGAGCCATTCCCAGGCTTAGACACCTATAAATTCCAGGGAAAAGAGGCCACAGAGAACGATAAACAATCCACCACTAATGGCATTTTCAGTGCTCTGACAGACCCTCCAAGACTCCTCACTCTCCTGCCTCCCATGGAAGACTCATGGCAAGCAAACCGTCACACAGTCTTGGGCCCCTTCAGAAACTCCACAGCTATGACCACCTGCTGCCTGACCACAGTTCAGAGCCACCCTTCGGAGGAGCCGAGAACTAGGATCCACTCCCCTTTCCTCCATGACAATATCCATCCCAAACTAGGTCATGTGGACCAGGTGAAGCTTTTGGAAACACATACGCTATCCCACTGGGAGAGATGACCATGAGAAAAGAAGGCTCTGATACAAGAAAAATGCAGAAGAAGTAAAATGACTTCCTTCTGCCTGGAATAAGAACAGAGGAGAAAAGTCTTCAAACTAAAACATTTTCATTTTCAAAGGCCTTTATCTAAATTATTTAGTGACACCAGCAGAGATTCCATGAGCAAGGGAGCAATGGGCTATTGTCCCTTGAGGGACAACTCAAAATGGTAAGTGGGACTTGTATGTACGACGGGTGGGCGAGGAAGGTGGGGAAAGATTTCAAAGTGATTTAAATAGGAGAACAAACATAACACAGAGAAGAGTTCGGTTCATCAGAATTCCACAGTGGCCAACCCCTGTGGGAAAGGCAGCTAGAAGGTAAAACTTAATTAGACTCTCCAAGGCCACTGGAGATATGCCTTCATGAGGACTGTGAGGTGTGCCTGGCACCAGCTGTGGAAGGAAGGACCCCATGTGTGTGAGAAAACAGGGCCAGGAGGACTGAATGTCTCATCGGAATTCCAGACCCTTAAGGAAAATTTAAATGAATAACATTAGAATTTCTGAGCAATAACAGGATAATGCTGAGGTACAGAGAATGAACTCTGAACCCAGGCTGCCTTAATCCCCATCCCAACTCTGCCATTTACTAGCTGACCTTGGGCCAGTTGCCTAAACTCTGTGCATCTGCAAAATGCAGGCAACGATAGTACATCTACCTCAAAAGGTCTGACGTGAAGTTTAAATGAGCTATCCACTTTAAGCACTTAGCACAGTACCTGGCACATGCAAGCGCTATTAAGCAGTCATGTACTGAAGCTGTTTGTTCTGGCTCAGGACAGCCAGTCTCTTCCCAATTCTGTGTTCAGTGATGTCAGGCTCACCAAAGCCTGAGTCAGTTGTTAAACACTTCACAGCATATCATACATATATACATGCATACATACACACACATAGGCATGCCTGTGTCTATACATATACATGTTATATACACATACACACATATACACACACATACAAGGTCTATCCAGAAGATATCCAGCCATGTAGTAATGAAAAATAAAGACATTTACTGAAGAGGATATAAGATACAAGAAACACTGTACACAGGGTAATGACACCTCAGTCCCCTTCGAAGTAGGCAGCTTGGGACCTCACACAGTTCTCCCAATCACCATTGGCTGTCCGTCATATTTTTCTGGATCTCACATACGGTCTGAAATCTCTCCCCTTTCAAAGGTGATTTTAGTTTTGGGAAAATTCAGAAGTCATAGGGTGCCAAATCTGGGCTGTAGGGGGCTGAGTCTCCTGGGTGATTTGATGTTTCACCAAAAACCTCTGCACAAGATGTGATGCATGGGCAGACAGTGTCGTGATGAAGCTGCCAATCACCAGCTTCCCAGAGCTGTGGCCTTCTGAATCATTCAAATAGATTCCATGGAGGAATGTTCAAGCTTAATGCAAAATGTGATGCAGATTCGTTGCTCTATTTGCTCAGTCATTTTGAATGCCTCAGCCACACAGTGTACATGTTCACTCAACAGCACCCACTGGCCCCACTGACTAGTACAGTGAAGTCCTCATTGTTCACATATGCACATTCCAGTTCACTCTCCTCGGCTGCCAGGTTATGTCGATGTCACGCAAACCGTTCTCATTATATTAACAATGGCCGGACTTTTTCCAGACAGACCTCGTATGTGTATTTGCCATCATTATTATAACATTACTGATAGATTTTTTAATGCAACTCAAGTAGAGACTGGGTCTTTTGAATTCCTGGCTTTTACACAAGTTACACAAAAATTCTGAGGTTGCCCCCAAATCCTCAATGTTCATGAAGTGCCAGCAACATGTCTGGCACAGGCAAGTCATTATATGACCTATAGAAGAGACCCAACAAAGGTCCTTGTCTGTAAGCTGTTTACAACCTAGTTAAGATAATACCAGAAGTAAGACCCAAACTCACCCACTGTCCCCTGCCCCTTCACCTGTCTTCATCTCTCACAGGATGAAAGGGAGAGCAGCTGGGAATCTGGTACCTGCTGAGCACCACATTCCCTGTGATCACTGTGAGCATCACTGGGACTTACCTGTGTTTTACTCCTGCCCCCAGAATTCAGTTATCTCCATAGTTATTGTGGGTAAATATAGCTGTTGTCCTGAAGCTGTGCACATTTGCTACTCATCCCTTTTACAGATATATACAGAGAGAGAGAGAGAGAGAGAGAGAGAGAGAGAGAGAAAGGAAGGCAGGCAGGCAGGCAGGCAAACACATTTTTCAATTTAAACCAACAAGCCTATATTAAGTCCTTAGAAGGTGTCAGAGGACTTTATATAAATGTCTACATTTAGGGGCTATTTTTCACTATTTTAACTAAGCGTTATGATATTGTATTAAAACAAAAAAGCATGCACTGTAATGATAGTCAATTATAACGCCTAATGTTTACTAAGAATGTCCTAGCAGCCATGTACTCTTCTAAGCACTTGACGTTACTCCTCACAACCTTGTGAAGTATCCTGTTGCTATTCCCATTTTACAGATGGAAATACTTCAAGCACTTGAAGAGATCAAGTAATGTGCCTGTGGTCACAGAGGCAGTAAGAACTGAAATTTGACCGGGAGTTTGGCAAACTCCAGAGCTGCAAATCGGGTGTTTCTCAAGGTTGGCGTGACTGGCATTGGCCTCGGTAGTCCCTTGCTGTGCATCACTATGCACTGCAGATGTTTAGCAGCATCTCTGGCCTCTACGGACAACATACCAGAAGCAATTCCCATTTGTGACAATGAATGGTGTCACTCATAACACTCACCCAAACAAGTTTGCCAAATGTCCCCTCTGGGCCAAAATTGCACCAGACTGAGAAACACTGCTGTAAATCAAGGAAGCAGAATAGAGGAATTCCTGAACCTGGCTGTATATTAGTAATGCCATGGGGATACTTTTAAAAATAAGATTAACCATGCAGATGTCAGGCTCTACTATTGCCTCAGGAAATCAGAATTTCTAGGGGTCTAGCATGATGGCCCAGGAAAACTATTAGAGGAGACATCTGCCACCAATGAGTTATATCATCTTGGGAAACTACTTGCCCTCTCTGTGCCTCAAAGCCCTTATCTACACGCTGAGCAGACAGAGCCAGACTGTGAATGAGGCCTCTCCCTGCTAACAATCCATCTGTGACACCACCTGATACCCATGGCTTTCCTCCTGGCCAGACTTCCACCCCGCACTGCACGTAGTGGCTCAGATCCTCAGAGGAAAACGGTTTGTACAATTCCAGTCTTCATATAACTGAGACAACCTGGCCAAAGACAGATTCTTTGAGATTTATAATCTCTTCATCAGAGACACAAAACTGGGGCAGAATCATTGCCAAAAAAAGGCTGGTTTCCACTTCACATCTGAGGGATGTGAAAATTTAATCCCAAATTAGCAATGTATCATTTCACCATGCAAAGTGTCTGCTATATCTCTGAAGGAAAAAAACAATCAGTATTGCCATAAACTGGATGCATCTGAAATCTCTGACTGCAGAGTCCATGCTCATGCCTTCAGATTCACAAAGTGCATTCATGTCCTTTGTGTAATAAAAACCAAAAGGAAAGAGTAGGAGTATACTACACACTATAGATGGGTAGGTTGTAGTCTAAAATCCCCGGGTCCTATCCCCATCCTGACAAAAGTAATTCCATGACAGGAAAGTACTTTAGAGAGTCAACCAATAATCACTATAACTGTAAATACTGGTTAAGCCTCAAATGAGAAAACTGCTGATGGATCATAGCAACAGCTTAAGAGAAGGCATTTTTCTCTGCTTGTACCAGTTTGTGGATAATCTGTAGGTTACATCAGTTTAGGTCAGTTTTACTTTATATACCCATGTGTGGAAATGGAATACAATGGTTACATTTGAAAGTGTCTGAGATTGTTGAAGAAGAAATGACAACTACCATTCTTTAAGCAGGAGGGGAATTAATCCCTGCAAGAATGTTTAATAGAAGGGAACCTGCAGGGGGGAGAGAGAAAGGGGAGATTTCCTGGATTATAACACCATGAGTCTTCTGTATGTTATCGATTAACTAAGAGATGATCAGATATCACTAAATCAATTTAGTAGAAACTGATTAGTAGCTGTAATTTCAAATCCATTCCTGTAAACATGTACTACCAATACCTCTATCAAGGGCAGACTTTGCTTAATATTAAAGTATTAAAGAAATTATTCCCACCTTCTCAGTGAGTATGGAATAACATAAGAAAGGAATCAATTAAGTTTAAGTGATATACTGCCATCAAGTATGAATAACTGCTTTCTTCTATCCTATCTTCTTAATTGATGGGTTAGACAGGTTCTGAAAAGGTGTTAAAAAACGGTTGTTCCCAAGCCCAACAGGGCATCACCTAAACAAACCACTACCGCCATCTATTGCTGGTAGGCAGTGCTGCACTTTGACATTTCTTGGCTCGCATTGGATCAAGGGGCCTTCATTAAAGTTTTCCATGTGGAGAGGCGTCTTTTGACTATTCTTAATGGTGTAGTACAGAAAGTCTAAAACGTTTTTCCTAACATTTGTACTTCTAACATGGCTAGACCCTGAATAGGTAAAGTCTAAAGTAACTGCCTCAAATTCCCTGGTATATAATATTTTAGCTTGAAATTGCATCTGAATTTGGTGCTGTATACCAGAATAATCCATGTCACTGGTTCTATGAAAAGGTATTTAAGACTATTTACAGTTTGATCTCTTTGTTTTTTCACCAAATATTGGAGTTAAACTGATGAGTCATTTAGTTACCATATTTAGTCTCTGGTTTCATGTAATCCTGGATACTAATGATCTCCCAAAATAGTCTTGCCCCAATTTGAAAAGAATCTGAATGAACTTAAGCTCAGCTCTGCCACAGCCTGCATGCCCATGCTCAGCCTCAGTTTCCTTATTGGTGAGGAAGAACCTTGGACAGGATTTTGAAGGATGCTCCCCTCCCTGGCAGCTTCTGCATCAATGGCCATCAGACCTCCAGACACAAGCCTCATTCCTGCCTCTACAGGTGAGCTTCCGGTGCACATTCTTATAAAATGTGGGCACAGAAAATATAATAATTCTATTATGTTATATAATATACAAGTAAATTACTAAACATTATAAATAGACATTTCCTAACTCATCTATATTCCCAAAAGCTCTTGTACACAAGTTGGAAAAATTAAACCTCCTCCCCAATTCTTGTCTTTAGCAAAATGGGAAAAAGCCTTACATGCGGGGTCACCTTATATTTAAGCATACACAGTAATCCAGCCAGCTAGAGTTCAGGAGTGGAGCAAAAGGTGATGCTAGACACATAGGCAGTGACCATATCAAAAGAAGTCTCAAAAGAAATGTTAAGATCCAAATATCCAAAGAATTCTTAAAACTCAATAATAAAAAAACTAATTAAAAATGGACTGGGAGGGGTCAAAAGATGGTAACAGAGTAGGAGGATTCTCTCATTTCCTCCCAAAACCAAACTGGAAATAAAACTAAAGAGGGGAACAGTGACCCAGAATTACCAACATGAAGAGGACTACCTGAACATTACCTGCAGAGGAGACTAAAACAAGGATGGGCAGAAACCACCTCAAAACCGATAGGAAGGGCAGGGTAGAGAAAGGGGCCAGCCCACTCCCACAGACAGCAGGCCAAGGTTATGGATAGACTAGCTGTGGGAACCACCCCCTGAGAGGAGTGAAGCCTGGACCCCAGACCGGGCTCTCTAGCATGGAGCACCACAGC
>VMDR010030522.1:0-12354 GCA_007922815.1 Macrotus californicus
GGTAAAAATAAAATACACATCGTAATGCTTTGAAGATTTTAGTTGAAAGATTTTAGTCCAAATGTAACTTACACTGGTACTACCTAGTTGCAAAATAAATAAATGAATAAATAAAGCTTTAAATATTACAGTAATCTTCAAGACATTAAAGGCAAAGATATTTTTGCTTCAACTTATACCTACAACTCCAGATGGCTAACTGCTCCACAAAATGGCCCTATTCGAGTGCAGTACATAACCAACTGACAATTTAAACAAAAGAATGGATATGGGGGTAAGAGAAGAAGGGAGTGGGGAGAGGAAAAAAAAAGTTCAAATTCACCCCAAAAGTTCCAAACCAATTAAAACATTAAAAATAAAAGCAAAGCAAAACACAAACAAGAAAAAAAACAACTTTCTATTTCCAGTAATGGTGATTATGTACATCAGATCCATCTTCTAGAGGAAAAGCTTGAAAAGTTGGTCTAAATTTTAAAAGGAAAAGTCCGTTTATAGATATCAGGCCATGAAGAATCATGGGGCCAAAAGTCAGGGAAAAAAGCATTTCCAGAGAGGTGTGTCTGCTATATGGTGCTCTACTGCCTCTGGAGGCATCTGCTACTCTAGAACGAGTGACTAAGAAGAGGCTGAGAAGCTAAGCAAAACTTCAGCAGCATCACTGAGCTAACCAGACAAAAAGTAAAATCAAGAGCCTCCCCCCAGACTTTGGGTTGGAATTCCAATCATACAGTGAGAGCAAATAGGATTAAATTCCAGTTTCTACTCTCCATCATTAAAAGTGAATCAAGAATCGAAGCTCAGGGTCCCAAAGAAGTTGGACCCAAAGAAGCACACACCAAGGCACATCCTAATTACATTACCCAAGATTAAAGATAAGGAGAGAATCTTAAAAGCAGCAAGAGAAAAGGAGACAGTTACCTACAAACGAGTGCCCATCAGACTGTCAGCTGATTTCTCCAAAGAAACCTTACAGGCAAGAAAGGACTGGAAAGAAGTATTCCAAGTCATGAAAGGCAAGGACCTACATCCAAGATGACTCTATCCAGCAAAGCTATCATTTAGAATAGAAGGGCAGATAAAGTGCTTCCCACACAAGGTCTAGTCAAAGAAGTTCATCATCACTAACCTCTTATTATATGAAATGTTAAAGGGACTTATCTAAGAAAAAGAAGATCAAAAACTATGAACAGTAAAATGACAACAAACTCACAACTATCAAAAACGAACCTAAACAAAAACAAACTAAGCAAACAGCTAGAATGGGAACAGAATCACAGAAATGGAGTTTACATGGGAGTTATCTGCAGGGAGGGGAAGGGGAGAGAATTGGGGAAATAGTACAGAGAATAAGAAGCATAATTCATAGGTACCCAATAGTTAAGAATAGTATAGGAAATGGAGAAGTCAAAGAACTTACATGTATGACCTACGGACTTGAACTAAGGGGGGCAGGGAATGCTGGTGGGAGGTAGGGTGCAGGACAGAGAGGGATAAAGGGAAGAAAAAAGCGAGACAACTTTAATAGCATAATCAATAAAATATACTTAAAAAATAAACAGCAATAAAATAATTCACCACTTACAAAACAATCTGGAGAAAAGTTAAATGATTATCTAAGTTACAGGTGGCAAACACAAGGCCCATGGGCCAAATCCAGCCCTCCACCTTGATTTATCCAGCCCAGCACCTTGTTTCTACCTGGTGGCAGCACCTAGCTCTTGTTTAACTGTTAAGGACTAGTTACATTTATACAGTTCTAAAGTTACATTTGGCCCTTTGAAGGCAACTGCGAGGCTGATGTGGCCCCCGGTGAGAATGAGTTTGACACCCTTGATCTAAGTAAAAGATGAAAATGCATTTGATAAACTTCAATATCCATTCATGATAAAAAGAAAAGTAGTAATAGAAAAGAATTTCCTTGATCTGAGAAAGGATACATCCAAAATTCCTGTATATTAAATAGTGAAATGCTAAAAAATTCGGCCCCAATTTCTAAAATTAGTAGCAACACAAGGATTTCCCCCATGTATAACCAATCTATTCAAAACTATACTGGAGGTCAAAGTCACTGACTGCAGTCAGGCTAGACAGACAAAAGTACTGGACTGAGAAACACTAAATTATCATTCACAGGTCATATGTTCATAAAAATGAATCTAATTGAGATAAGTATCAGAATTATAAGCAAGGCTGCTGGTTACCAAGTCCATATGCAAAAATTAACTGAATTTCTACATATCAGCAATAAATACAAACATGTTTAAAATAAATACCATTTACAATAACATCAAAAAATTTAAAAAAATCTAGAAATGTAGCAGTAGTTATGTAAGATTACTACTTGCACAATTATTGAAATAATGAAGGGAATACACTATCTACACTCATTATTGTAAAGATATGACCAAGAAAGTCAATGCCATCTCAATCAAACCCCCGAAAGATTGGTTTGTTGGTTTTAGATTTGTTTGTTTGTGTGTTTGTCTGTTTAGAGAATGTGAAAATCAACAGTGTATATTAATCTTCTATTGCTGTCCCAACAAGTTCCCCAAAACTTGGCAGCTTAAAACATCCATTATTCTCCAGTCTGCGTGGGTCGGAAAGCTCAGTGTAGCCTGGCTCAGCTGGTTCTCTGCTTAGGGTCTCACAAGGATAAAATCAAGGTAACAGCCAGGCTGAGTTGCTGTCCTGACACTCTGGGAGACACTGTTTCCAGGTTCACTTAGGCTGCTGGCAAAATTCAGGTCCAAGCAGTTGTAGGACAGAGGTCCCCATTTCCTTACTGCCTGTCAGGTGGGGGTCACACCTATACACAGCTCCTTCTCAAAGGCAGCAACAGCAGGTCAAGTGTTTTCCAAGCTTGTTGTGTCAAATCCCTCTGACCTCTCACTGGGCCCCATCTTTCTCCTGTTTCCTTCCTCTGCCTCTTCTGTTTTTAAGAGCTTGTGTGGTTACACTGGGCCCATCCAAATAATCCACAATAATCTTGCTATTTTAATATCTGTTAACTAGTAAGATTAATTACGTCTGTAAAATCACAGCACTATCCAGATTAGTATTCAACTGAATAATCAGCGGACAGAAATATTGAGAGCACATCTTTAGAAGGCCACCTATCAAAAAGCAGGAAGTTTTGTTTTACTGGATATCAAGCTAATTACACAGCTAAGTAATTAAGAAAGTACGGTACTGACACAAGAACAGACAAATGATACACAATACAGAGCCTAGAAACAGACCTGTTTCTGGGTAAATACTTGGTTTACACCCTCCCCGCCCTTGCCAAAAAAACCACTGCAAAAACAGTGATAAAGAACAATTCTTTCCCGTAAATGGTGCCGGGACGTGAGAGCCACATGGAAATGAAACTTACTCCTACCTCACACCACAAAGACAAAAATCACTTCAAGAGGTTTATAAATCTAAATATAAAAAACATGATAATGAGAAAGTTTCTGAAAGATTATACAGGAATGGGACTTTGGCAATAGTGGCACTGGACCATCTCTCTCCAGCAGAGCCACCATTTAACTAGTGGAAAAAAAATTTAAACAACCATTAAGGGCATACATCAAATGGAAAAACATTTATTCAAGAAAATATATAGTAACTGAAGTGAGAACAGCAAGCATCTGTAACATTGGAGCCATAAGCCACTCCCATTCACACTCCACAACTCAGGGTGACAGAAGTCCTATGCCAGACAGGTGCTGCAGGACCTGTATAGGACCACAATTTCACACCAAGAGGGTAAGACTGCTGGCACCTCTCACCACCAGCCCCAGCCTCTGCTCTGTTGCAGAAACTCCCTGCCAGGAAGGCATGAATGAGGAGACCTGGAGTCGCTCCCTGCAACCAGCCCCCACATATAAGGCAGCTGTACTTCAGATACAGTACACTAAAACTGTTCACGCACAATCACGGCAGAGGTTCTTCACCAGAAGGGGCACGCTGAGGAGAATAGAGGCTACCATCCTGACAAAGAACCCTACTCCTAAGAGCAGGGTATCACTTCAAGTGATCTCCTGCCTGGGCCCTTAACTCCACTGAAGCAACGAAGAGGTTCTTCCAGGGAAAAGGGAAAGCTGTTAAAACAGGAAGCTCTGTTCTCCACCCAAGGGAACTGACTTCATTTGGAACAGGAAGTTCATTCCTAAGGGTATTGACCAAAACTAGGGAGATCTTGGGGGTGAACACCTAAAATGAGCTGGTAGATAGTTCCACAAAAGGAGTAGCAACAAGCCAAGGCACAGACTAGGTAGGAGTTTAACAGAGAGAACTAGGCAAAGAGAAAGACAATACCTTTCTTGGGGAAAACACAAATCACTGGAAACACTTAGCTTCTGCAGAGACAGAACTTACCAACCAGAATGTACAGCAATTTATACCCCAGGATGTTGATGAAAACAATACAGCAATCAGCTAGCAATTAGTGAAGGCTGACTGCTGGGTGTGACAACAATGGAAGTGACCAAAAGTTTAATGGGGAGATCAGGGACAGAGACAAAGGGAAGGGCCAAGGCCAGTCATGTCTGGTGGTCAGGGAATCTGAGCACATGGCTTTGAGAGGGCCTAGATGTTGGATTCAACAGAGTTCAAAGCAGCTATTATAAATATGCTCAAAGAACTAAAGGAAACCATGTTTCAAGATTTAAAGAATGGTACTATGGCAATGTCTCATCAAATAGAGGATCAAAATAAAAAGACAGGAATTATACGAAATAGTCAAATGATGCCCTGACTGGTGTAGCTTAGTGGATTGAGCGTGGGCCTACAAACCAAAGGGTTGCTGGTTCAATTCCCAGTCAGGGCACATGCCTGGGTTGCAGGCCAAGCCCCCAGTAGGGGGTACATGAGAGGCAACCATACACTAATGTTTCTCTCCCTTTCTTTCTCCTTCCCTTCCCCTCTCTCTAAAAATAAATAAATAAAATATTTAAAAAAAAAATAATCAAATGAAAATTCTGGGGTTGAAATGTATAATAACTGAAAAGAAAAATTCACTAAAGAGGCTAAACAGTAGATTAGAGCTGGCAGAAAACTCAGAATTAGTCCTTCTGGGTACACTAGAGAGTCATCTGAATCTACATGAGGAAATACAAGTGCAAGTAAAGACAACATAATTGTTTATTTCTTCTTCTTTCTTCTCTTAACTGATGCGAAAAACAACCGCATATAACTGCATTGAAATGTAATATATTTCACAATGACAGCACAAAGGAGGCAGGTAGAGACAAACGTGCCAAACTTGATTGGAATAAGAAAATGATATCAAATGGTAAATCAAATCTACAGGAGGAAATGAAGATAATGTGAAATGATAAATAAGGTTAGTACAAAAACTATAAATATTATGTTTTGCTTTCCCATCTCAACATTATAAATAACTACAACAATGTTCTTTGGGATTTGTAACATACAGCAACATATGTAATAAAAAAAGAGGATGGAGTAGACTATATGAGGGCAAAATTTCTATGTAGATTCCGATAAGCTGTACAATGTAAACCCCAGAGCATCAATTCTAAAACTTATTCATCTCATGGCACACATAAATTCATTACCAAAATCCTGTGGCACACCAAAAAATGTATTTTTTGCTGATCTGACAAAAATAATAGTATAATTTTGATTCACTCACACCAGACAGCTTTGTTGTGTTGTAAATCTATGATAAAAGATGTCAGTGATCCTGATTAAATAGTCAGGCACTGCAAGTTTTAAAAATCCTGGCGGCACACCAGCTGAAAATCACTGCCCTAGAGCAATCGCTAACAAAATAACTCAAAAAATAGTTTAAAAATCACTAAAGGAATTAAAATGTTACACTAGAAAATATTCATATGCAAAAGAAAGCAGTAAAGGAGGTACAGAAGAACAACAAAATATGAGACATAGAAAACAAAAGTAAAATGAATGGCAGACACAAATCCAATGATATCAACAGCATTAAATGTGAATGGATTAAACAATACAATCAAGAGGAACAGGCTGTAGAATTGGATTAAAAAAGAACATGATCCAACTAGATTAAGACACAGACTGGATGAAAGTAAACAGATGGAAAAAGACACCATGCAAACAGCAACCATAAAAGAACTGGAGTGGATATACTAATATTAGCTTCTAGAGATGAAGAGAAACATTTTATAACAATTACAGGGCCAATCCATCGATAACATAAAAATTATAAACATAAATGCCCCTCGAAATACATGAAGCAAAACCAACAGAATCAAAAGGAGAAACACACTAGTCATAGCTGGAAGATCACAATACTCTATTTTCAAAAACGAGTAAAGCTAGACAGAAAACTAACAATACAAAGACTTAACAGTATGAGCCAACTAGACCCAACATGAAAGGACAAAGCCAATGCCATTTGCTGAGCAGGCCTATGATCTTCTTAAATTGACCGCCATTTTACTCTTGAACTCGTCCCCAGGACTGGAAATTACTGGAAAGCAAGAACAGAACATGACTAAGCGCTCCCCACAGCCACAGGCAGAAGGTAACACTGGAACGAACTGCAGCCTTGTGTTACAATGCCCCCAACAGTCCAGGGCCCTCACAACAGCACCCCTCCATTTTTAATCCAATTATAACTCAATAAAAGCTCAAAGCCCCCACCCCACAATGCTGGTGTATCTCCCCTACACCATGCCCCTCTCCTTTACTTGAGAGTGAATTAAAACTTTATATTTTCTTCTCTTTGTATATTCTTTGACAGCCTGCATCATCAACCACTCTAACATATCTAAGAAAATACACCATTCAACAACAGAATACACATTCTTCTAGAGCACACATGGAACATTCTCCAGGGCAGATCATATGCTAGACCGTAAAACAAGCATCAATAAATTGAAATGGACTGAAAGCATACAAATATTCTCTGACCACAATGGAATTAAATTAGAAATCAATTACAGACAGAAATTAGGGAAAATCACAAATATGTAAAAATTAACATACTCCTAAATCACCAAGAGGTCAAAATAAAAAAAATAAAAAAATTACAGGCCTGGCTGGTATAGCTTAGTGGATTGAGCACGGGCCCGCGAACCAAAGGGTCACTGGTTTGATTCCCAGTCAGGGCACATGTCCGGGTTGCAGGCCAGGTCCCCAGTATGGGGCGTGTGAGAGGCAACCACACATTGATGTTTCTCTCCCTCTCTTCCTCTTTCTCTAAAAATAAAAAAAAAAATCTTTAAAAAAATATTAGAAAACTTTGGAGATGAACTTGAGATAAACCTCAACATATCAAAATGTATGGGATAAAATAACTGAGTGCTTCTTAAATGCCATAAGAGAAAGAAAAAGCAGACCACAGAACAGAGGAAAAATGTTTATAATAAAAAAAAATAAAGCGTGCTTATGCAAAATACAGAAAGAATTCCTTCAAGTAATTTTTTTGTGAACACAAACAACACAAAGAAAAACTGACCAAAATATCTGAACACTTTACAACAGATCTCCAAAAGCCAATAACTTATGAAAAAATGGTAAACATCTCAACTCAGGGAAATGAAAATTAAAACAACAAACATGACCTCACATCCATCAAAATAACAAAAATAAATACTAACAATTCCAATTGTTGGTGAGGATATGGAGCAATGGGAATTCTCATACACTGTTCATGGGAAAGTAAACTATCACAACCACTTTGGGAAGTTGGCAGTATCTACTAAAGGCAAGCACTCCCATGCCCTATAACCGAGCAGATTTACTGTTAGGTATAGACTCAACAGACAGTGTATGAAGAGACAGGTATAAGCATGTTCATACAGCATTATTAGTAATAGGAAGTGGAAACAATCCAAACATCCATCAACAGATTTTATAAATAAATTGGGGTATATGCATAGAAAGTAATATTATAAAACAGTAACAATGAACCACAAGTTAGAGGAATTAACATGGATGAGTCTCAGAAACAGGTGGAGCAGCTAGAAACAAAACACACTGTATGAGTGCATGAATACAAAGCTGAAGAACAGGCACAGTTAAGTCTGGACACTGATTGCTTTGGGGAGAAGGTGATGATGGGCTGATGGGGGCAGGAAGAGGGCTTCTATTTCTTCACTCAGCAACAGTCATACAGATGGTAGTTTGCAGGAATTCACTGAGCATCAATTTGTGTGATTTTCTGTAAGTGTTTATGTTTCAGTAATCAAAAGTACAGCACCATATAAAATTAAAAAATAAATTGAATCACTCTAAAATTAGAGTACTTAAACTTTCGAGGGCAATGACTTTTAAAGAAACATACTTAAAAATATCACAAGGAAAAACTGGTTAATTTAATCAAAGTATAAACCTTTATACAATGGAAAATGTACAGTATATAAAAAGAAAAAACCTAATGGAGAAAATGGTTCCATCAACTATAACAAGGGTTGACATTACAATCACAAAGTCTAATCCCTAGACACAGACCAAGAAAATTGGGCTGCCCGTGACCAGTGTGGCTCAGTTGGTTGGGCGTCATCCCACAAAGCAAAAAGTCACTGGTTGGATTCCTGGGCAGGCCACAGGGGTGGGACAGGTTGGGCGCATACAAGAGGCAACCCATCAATATTTCCCTCTGCCTCTTTCTCCTTCCCTTCCCCCCTCTCTAAAAATAAATAAAATCTTTAAAAAAAGAAGAGAAAATTTGGCAATGAACTTTTGTTACAAATATTAAGTCAAGCTTACTTACAATCAAGACATACCAACTGAAACAAAGATACCGTTTACTAGTTAAACTGGAGGAAAACTGCCTAATTCCCTTCTCTAGGGGATACTTCACTCATACTCAGTGACAGAAACATGATTTCCTCCCTTCACACTTTCCCTTTTTTGGAGAACTGGATTTCACAGGACTAGAAAGGGTTGCGCTATGATCCACAAGAGAACAGTTCTGCCGTGGTTCGGTCCCCTGGAGGTCTACCTAGGTTCTAAGGGATATCTGGCCCCTATATCCTTATAATAATCAATCTGTTTTGCTTAAGTTTGTTTCCAGCAACCAAATGACCAATGAATAGCACCCTGATAATAATATTTATATGCTGCAACTATATTATAGTTCTTTTTATATCAGAAGCTGAAAGATGGCAGCTCATATTGTTTCATCTGATCCACACAGTGTTTTTTAAAAGTATAAATTATATGTTACAAATTACAGTCTTCCTCACTAGACTGTGACCAAGCTTCTAGAAGGCAGGGACTATATCTTATATATCTTTGCTTCCCAAGTGCTAGGCTCCAGATCCAGAAACACTTGCTGAATGAATAAATTATACCAATAAGGTTTCTACAAAACTAAAGCCCTGACAACAGATTCATCTCTGCAAAGCAATAACAGATTTTAAAATCCTAGCTAACCCATTGGAAAAACATTAATGACAATACAGATTAAATGACATCAAAATATGCAACTCCTTTTGCCCAGTTAACCAAATCATTGAAATGTATACTAAAGTAATTCAAAAGAAGAAAAACAATTACATGCATAATAAATGCCACAGTGTTATATAGTAAAAATAAATAAGACTAACAATTATAATTAAGTTTCGGTATAGACATTATCTAAATAAGTTAATACACTTTCAATTAAAGGATAATTATGAAAAAATGTGCAATACAGAAACAGGTACAGATGAGGGAATGAATGTTGCTTAAATGTTAATTTTCAATGACTCTCTAATATGAGCTTATTTTGGGGGGTGGGGGTGTCCCTACCTTTCTTCTCAAAAGCAAAAAAATTCACGCAGGTGCACATACATACTCACACACAAACAGTAACAGCCAGTAAACTGCCCAAGACCAGAAGTGATGAAGGATACAAATGCAGTTCTACCCATAGCAAACCCACAACCCTAACCTCTATGCTCCACTGCCTATACCCCCTCTAGTAAACACACATTACTAAGCACCTAGTGCACCTAACGCATTCTCCTGGGTACAAATTGGAACACACACCCTGACTGGCTTGGCTCAGTATGTTGGGCCTTTTACAGCAAACTGAAAGGTCACTGGTTTGATTCTGGGTCAGGGCACACGCCTGGGTTGCAGGCCAGGTTCCCAGTTGGGGGTGTGAGACAGGCATCCACACACTGATGTTTCTCTCCCTCTCTTTCTCCCTTCCTTCCACTCTCTCTAAAGATAAATAAAGTCTTTAAAAACAAAACAAATAGGAACACAAAAACACAATGTAGGCCCCTTTCATAATTTTCAATGTAGTTTTTTGAAGCACATTTCTGCATACCAAACATAAAGCATAAACACTGCTAATCCAAATCTAGTACTTGGCGCTTGCTGAAATGTTATAAGCATGTCTCATAAATTTGATCAATTCTCAAGCCATAAAAAATTACAAGAACTAAAATGATGAAAGTAGCAATTTAGAACACCATTTGAAATCTACCTCTGTAAAACACAACTCTGCTAGAAATCTTCAACAGGCCAGGGAGATAATTCACGTAAGTCAAGTATGCTCTGGCCATATGGCACCTTTATTCAAATAGTACTTGTTCCCTATTCTTACCATTTATAAAAGAAAGAAATTAAATAGTAAAGCATCATCATATCTACACATAACAGTAATAGTTAACACATACTGACTGGTTAATGTGCCACAAACTTCCTATTTAATTCTCACGGCCTTGTGAAGAAGTACTGTCTCATCCAACAACGAAGAAAATCTATGGGGGGCACTGACGTTAAGTTACTAGAGTAAGTGGCAAAACCCAAACTGTAATCCGTGTCTAACAAATATGTACTTGTAACTATTACTTATGTTATGTTATACTGACTTTCTAATGCTTCTAACACATGGTACCAATACCCAGAACCTGAGTATATAATGCTGTCCAACAGGTCAAGGTCAGAGACAACGGTGGCAAGAGGAAAGGGCCAGGATCTTGCAGCATGCTGCCATTTACTAGCCTTTTGGTTCTGTGGTTGTTAAAAACAATGAGGTAAAAAAATTTTAAACAGTGATAGTGAGAAATGCCCAGAGAAGTTATAATAAAGCATTTGATTATTTGGATTGGATACGTGTTCAGTGTCAGGTTTGCAACTCTTTGGTTAAGCGTAAAGCATTGTGTTAATAGGTAAGCCCAGTAATTCCTAGGATGAGGTGAACTCTACCTAGGTCAAAAAATGCATGCCTGTTCATGCACTGATGGTATATGATGAGCTGAGTATAATCCTTCGAATAATAATCAGGCAACATTTATCACAAGCCCTAAAATTGTTTTATATTTTTTGCCTTGAAAATTCCACTAGGAATCACCTTAAAAATTTTTTACTTACACTTCTGGCCAAGATGGAAGCATAGGTAGACAAGTGTGCCTCCTCGCACAACCAAAAGAAGGACAACAACAAATTTTAAAACAAAAAACAACCAGAACTGACAGAAAATCGAACCGTATGGAAGTCCGACAACCAAGAAATTAAGAAACATACATCCAGACCGGTAGGAGGGGCTGAGAGGACTCGCGTGGTGGGGCGGTGGCTGGCGGATCCGGGAAAGGTGCGGCTGGCCGGGAGTCCCACTCCCTCGTGAGGCTAAACCGGGAGGAACAACTGGGGAGCGAGAAAGACCCCGCAACCCAGAGTTCTAGCTCGGGGGAAAAAAAGCCTCAAAGCCTGATTGAAAACTCCTGTGGGGTTTGAAGCCGCAGCAGCGGGAGAAACTCCCAGCCTCGCAGGGGAGCTCGTTGGAGAGACCCACAGGGTCCTGGAGTGTACATAAGCCCTCCCACCGGTAATCAGCACCGGAACCAGCACCAGACGGGCCCAATTGGACTGTGGGTGGCATGGAGGGTCACTGAAGGCCGGCAGAGAGCGGAGCAACCGCCATTCTTCCCTCTCAGTCCCCTCCCCCACAAACAGCATCACTACCCAGCGACGTGGCTGCCGGAACCTGGTGAACACCTAAGGCTCCGCCCCTTACTACGTAACAGGCGTGCCAAGACAACAAAAATGGCCCAAATGAAAGAACAGATCAAAGCTCCAGAAAAAATACAACTAAGTGACAAAGAGATAGCCAACCTATCAGATGCACAGTTCAAAACACTGGTGATCAGGATGCTCACAGACTTGGTTGAATTTGGTCACAAATTAGATGAACAAATGAAGGATATGATAAGGGAAATGAAGAAAAATGTACAGGGAACCAACAGTGAGGGGAAGAAAAACGGGACTCAAATCAATGGTGTAGACCAGAAGAAAGAAACATTCAAGCACAACACAATGAAAAAACAAGAATTCAAAAAAATGAGGAGAGGCTTAGGAACCTCCAGGATGTCTTTAAACGTTCCAATATCCGAATCATAGGGGTGCCAGAAGGAGAAGAGGAACAGA
>VMDR010030523.1:0-12353 GCA_007922815.1 Macrotus californicus
AATGATTCGAAGGCAATAATGTAGAAACAAAAGGGGAGATTAAATACAAATTAAGCTTTCATTTATACTGTTTTTCCAGACTGAATTAAAGTGATTGAACTAACTTTGGTGTAAAGTAAATTTTACAGCTATTGGAAATGATAGAATGTAAATTAGATCATACTATTTAAATATTTTACAAATAATTGAAATGGCATTCTTATAAGTTATGTTCCAATATTCATGTTCAAACACAGTAGATCATGCTGACTAGCTCTGGATATATATCTTTCCTTCTGCTTGATATTTCTTCCATTACCAAAATGAAACTCAAGGAAATTCACACAAAGATAGGTCAGGGGACACCAGTTAAGATGTTGTGAATGAAAAGGCATGATGGTATGATTTAACCTATTCAATTTAATTCATTCCAACAGATATTTATTGATTACAGGACACTGAGCCAGCTACTAGACACAATGAGCAAGGAACCAGACTTGTCCAAAGATGCTTATTATCTCCCAGAAGGAAGAAAGAAAAGCCAAATAAAATTGTTCTGCTTAAGCCAGAATAATACATAGCATAACATACAGGAAGTACAGGGAGAGGATAGAGAAGTGGGCTGGGAAAGCCTTTATGAGAAAGAGAATATTTAAACTGAGTTTTGAATGATGGATAGAATTTCCATTAGGTGGAACCTATAGGAAGGATGTATAAGAAATGGAAGAATAAATAGCCTCAATTCTTAGAAACAGGGAAACATGGGATTTGTTTGCAGATAAAGAACCAAACAAACCAGAAGGAACCGGATACCTAGGAAAGTAGTGAGAAAATTTTTCAGTCATTCAAGCAATATTTGTTGATTATACACATTCCCAAAGGATTTATGGGGGAATAAAAAATAAGCAAGATTACTTCCCTCAAGGAATTTGCATTTAGCAGTTAAGACTAGTAAATAAATAGATAAATAAAAAGTAGGAATCAAAAATACCAGATAGTGATATATAGTGCTTTGTAAATTTAGCGGAGAGACAGGTCACTACTAAGCAATGATGAGGAGAGAAGCCTTAAAGGATGGACATGTGAAAATAAACTCATTCATTCATTCATTCATTCACCAAAACATAGTTTCCTGATATGTTGGATATTGAGCAAAATAATAAAATTAAAGAAAAACAAAGTAGAGCCTGTGCCTTAAAGAACTGAGTTGGACTGGAACAAAGAATAAAGATGAGTAAGGGAAGATAATATTGGGAAGACAGGCTGGTATCAAACCTGGACAGCCTAGGACTTGGAACACAATCAGTCCCATATTGGAGAGGCTTGGGAAGCCACTGAAGATATCTGGGCAGCTTTTAGAAGACTGGCCTGTGTCAGGGTTTGAATCCCTTTGAAAGCAGTACCTGACATGGTTCCTTCTCCAGTTTGCCTAAGAAGCACATAGAAGTCCTCCCAGAATTGTCTGTCTGAGAGACTGGAGGCTGGGCGTCTTTCTACCAGCTTCAGTCCCCATGACTTGAAGGTTGCCCCTTGCACTTCAAGGCTGAGCTTAGCTTACACACAGACTGATGCAGTTCCTGGGAAAGTGCTGGGGCACAAAGCAGAAAGACTCATGGAGTAACTTGAGGTGAGACACTGTCAGCGGGAATCTGAGCTCCCATGGTACTGTGCAGTATAGCTGTGACTGAAACCAAAGGTGGACTAAGGAAATGTGACAAAGGTCCAAAAATTGTCTTCTAAAGGCTGGCAGGAGCCTGCAGGCAGGGTAGGGTGGAAGGAAAAGAACCAGGAAACACACTCATTCTCTCACCCAGAAAAGAGAAAGATAATGGGGAGCTGAACAAAGATGGTGGGACTGGTGGGAAGGGAATGGATATTGAAATTATCATCAAGGTTTAAACAACCACTTAACTGTTTGGAGCTAAGGAAATATATTATAGATAACTGAGGTTCTACAACTTTATGACTAAGACAAGATGGTGCCATGGACAGAAGATAAGTAAACATGAGCAGAGTAGCTAAGAGAGAAAGATGGAAATATAAAACTAGAGTTTTAGAGAGAGTGAACTGGAAGTTATCAGCATAAAGACAGTAGCTGAATTCATAGTTTTGTTATGAAGACTACATAAGAAAGAGAGGGGAAAACAATAAAAGTTAATAACTAAAGAAACATCATCATTTAATGAATGGGAAGGGAAGACAGATAATGACACAGAAGAAGAGAAACCACAGTAAGAAAATTTCAGGAAGGAGAGGCTCATCAACAGAGTGAAATGGTGCAGAAAAGGATAAAATAATAAAGGCCTAGAAGCGTCCACTGGATGTGGTGACCAAGAAGTCCCTGAAGAGCTTCAAGGGACATATTTCAGTAGAGAGGCAGCCACTTCCAGGTTCTTGCTAACAGAGTTCTAAGGAATAAGGAAGAGAGAGTCAGTCTTTTTTTAACAGGAATTCCTCATCTAAATCCCTGAATGTGACCTCTGTGGATATTTTCTCAATTCTCTCAAATTGGTACATTACGAGTCATTTTCTAAATGTATAGAAGTTACAATCAATGCCTTAGGCCAGGGGTCAGCAAACTGTTCTATGAAGAGCCCTATGGTGTCTTGTAACTACGCAACTCTCCTGTTTTAGCTCCAAAGCAGCCACAGCCAATGCCCAAGTGAATGGGCGTGGCTGTGTGCCAATAAAAGTTTGTTTATGGACATTGAAATTTAGGTTTTATATATGTGTTATGTGTCAGAATCCTTTTTTTTTTTTAACTTTTTCAACCTTTAAAAAACTGTAAGAAACACACTTAGCTCACCAAGCCCTACAGAAGCAGATGGTGGGCCCGATTTGGCTTGCAGGTGATAGTTTGCTCTACCTTAGGATATCTGTGCTCAGTCATCACCTGGAGGCCCACGTCAGAAATGCTTTTGGACACTTCAGATAAAGAAAGCAGCAAGAGACAAAAAGACAATCGTGTGAGGGAGAGTTAGGATCAAGAATTTGTCTTTGTTTTGAATTAAATTTAGTGGGATGGCATTAAAATTATATAGGTTTCAAGTGTACCATTCTATAATATATCGTGTCTTTGCACTGTGTGCCCAGCACACAAAGTCAAATCTTCTTTTGTATCTATACATTTGACTCGCTTTACCCTTAATTAACCCCCAACCCCCTTCCCTCCGGTAACTACCATACTGTTGCCTGTGTCCATGAGAAGAGCTGGTTTTAAGAGAACACATGCATTAGGACAGGTTAATAGGAAATTATCTTTGGAGAAGAAAAATTGAAGATACACGAGGAAGTGGAAGAAACTAGTAGATCAAAATGCTAGATGGTGAGGGAGAAGGGAGCAGGATGGAGAGTGAGCTGGGTAGAGGAGAGGCAGGCAGCTTCCTCTGAGTTGGAAGGTTAGGCAGAAAGTCGGGCTGGAACCACTTTATGGATGACCTAAGGTGCCAGCTCAAAAAGTTCACACTTCATTAGGTGAGTAATGAGGAGCTACCGAAGGTGTTTATGCCGAGAAGCGCAGCCTGGGAATCAGTAATGCACCAGGCTTGCCATTGCAGACTGAATAAATAAGCAAACATTCAGTGTATATGTATTTACATAATGGAGGTATGGCCAGAATAGAAGCTGAAAATATGTGATAACGGACTCTCTTGCTCAAAAACCTGCTTCACAAATGCATTCTAGGAAGTAAAGATAAGACAAGCTGACATAGTCAAAGACAGCTAGTTCAATATATCCATATATAAATGTGTTCTTATGCTCAAGAATTTGAAAACCGCATACAGAAAGAGCCCATGACCCAGGCTTACAGTAGCTTGGGGGTGGGAGCGGGGTGAAGTATGGCAACCAGAGCTGGGTCCCAGTCTCAACTTCATTATTAACCATGACGCCAGGACAGGTAAATTACCCTCTCTGGGCCTCTGTCTCCTTGGGGTCAAATGGGAATTAGAATTTTGTTCCATGAGCCTTAAAAGTTTGTAACAAGAATCAAAAGAGCTAGTGGACATTAAAATGCATTAAAAGTATAACAGGCTACACAGATGACACATTATAGCTGAAAAAGGTTCTATGATGTCACTTACCAGAATAATTTCCCTAGACCTCTCTCTTATTTCATATCTGAATCTTTCTCCCATTGGCAAAATAAATTATTTCAGTGGGACTCACCCTGTCCAAAAACTTCCTGCTTGGCCGACCTGCATCTTCCATCCTTTGCTCTTACCCTTTTCCTTAAAACCTGTACACCTCTCAGAGAACAGGACACCTTTCCAGAGGTGTGGTCCTGGGATAGGGTCAAGCCATGTATACAGGACAGAGCTGTGTGGGTTGAGGACCCTGATGAAGACCTCCTAGAGGAGGTGGCACTTCAGGGGGGCCTTGAAGGTTAGCTAGGATTGGGTAGACAGAGGAGAGCCAGGCTTTCTGAGCAGTGGGGCAGTTCAAAGTTTACTTGATCCTTTCGTGTAGGCTGACCAACAGGATGCACTGGGGGACACGGCCAGAGAGGTGGAGAGGCTCAGGAATAGCAAGCCAATATCAGAGTCGAAGAAGAGGAAACATGAGAAGATTTGTTTTCTTCTTTGTACAATTCAAATTCTGGTTCTGTTTTCACAGCTGAAATACAGGGGCAAGCATCCTTTAACATTAACAACGATCATAGTTAAGAAGAGCCTACCTTGGGAAAACAGTGAAAATTATTCCCCAGCCTTTCACTGATACAATGGTTTACTGTTTACTAAGAACACTCATTTCCCTTAAGTCTTTGGTTAACACTTTGGTCTATAGAAAAGTCAATGTCACATAAGCCAAGAAAATATAATTCGCCCCACTGCATACAAAAATAACAAAAAGAAAGAAAACGGGGCTTAGAGAAGTTAAATGACCAAACTAAGGTTATGCAGTACGACTTGTTCTTGGCCATCTGCACTGGATCTCTCAGCTGGATACGGCATGGACTTGATCTTTAGGTTGGCAACACCCTCCTGCTGAAAGGCAGAGACACCACCTTCTCACACAGACACAAGGAAAGTAACCAGACAGAGCAAAATCACAGGTCAGAGGTGAGCAGACTGCAGTCCACGGGTCAAGCCCAGCCCACCACCTGTGTCTGTTAGCCTGCGAGCTAAGAACAGTTTATACATTTTTAAGTGGTGGAAAAAATCAAAAGGAGAATCACCTTTCGTGGCGTGGGAAAATATATGAAATTCACATCTCAGTGTCCCCAACATAGGGACGACCATCATTTACAGAGGGACCGTGGCAGCTTTTGTGCTGCTACGACAGAGCTGAGGAGCTACCACAGAGGCTGTGTGGCCTACGACAGAGGAGGTTTGCTGACTGCCGTCATCGGTCATACATCCGCAGTCACAGCGAGAATAAAACAACTCACCAGAGAGGAGAACCGCAGGAGAAAACAGAACGCAAAGTCCTGAGGCCCCAGATTTCACGTATCTCCTCGTGTAAAACAAGATTTAGAGGAAGAAATTCTCAGAGCGCAGTACCTCCCCACCGGGTGCTGTTGGGGTTCACGGAACAGGTTTATCCTTCTGATTCATCTCTATCCCTTCCCCCACCCTTCCCTGCATGCTCACATGGGTTGAACCTCATTGCTTCTAGAAATGAAGATGTGCTGGTGTCGACTCTAAAATCAGTATCTCACTTCTCAGACAAGTGGATATTTATTGACAGGGTGTGGGATAGAGAAAGAAAGGAGAGAGACTGCCTGTCCAGAAGGCAGTAACCTTGGTGGAGATGCAATGTCACCAGCCTAAACCATCATTCTCACCGATGTACAGCATATTATTTAAAGGAAAACAAATATCAGCTACTGAATGTCATGGCAAGGACACATCTCCTGCCTCTTAACTAAACTTATCAGAGCTGCAGTTTAATGTGGTTCCTTTTTTATCCTCCCCTCAAATTCATCTTCCAGGGCAGCTCCTGATACCACCAGCAAACAGTCAAGACAAAGATTTAGTGACGTTAGCTTCAAACAGATCTAGATTTATTGACACGTGGGGCTCGCCTCCTTTCTCGGGAGCGGCAGTACACAGGATTCATTTTAACTGTTCCTCAATGTTCAGCGCTGCTTTGCAAATACTCAAATGTCTGGCTGCTCGGTGGCTTCATGCGGGAGGTCAGGTTTCCCCAGGAGCAGGATCCTCAGTAGTGGCTTGAGCTTTCTCTAATCGGGCTGATCAGGTTAATTGGCACCACCGAGTTTTTTAATCAGAGGGCAGAACTTCTTTCTGAAGCCCTTTTTCTTCCGATGTCCTTTAAGCTGTCCCTGCCTCTTTCTGAAATCAGCAAAGCCAGCAAGCAACCTTCGTGGCTACGAGAGCTTTCATCTCCTTGTTTTAAATCTCCCCACGTGCCTACAGACATGTTGGTGTCTGAAGCCAGGGGCAGCCAGCGGCAAGCCAGTCTTCTTACAGGCTGACTGTGTTTTCTGAGTCTTGGGCCACAATGTTGAGCTTTGGCCACTCCCTGCAAACACAGTTTATGAGCTCACTTGCTGGGCCACAATTCTGTGCTGCCTGGAGCAGGGGCAGCTAGCTGTGCCATGAATGCCCACTGTCTGCAGGGAGGCAAGGTCTCCATCTCGCTTTCCTGCTGGCCCTTCGATGCTCATGCCTCCACAGTCACACCAGGACACAGCATAACACAAAAATGAGCGCAGCCTGGGCACTTGCAAGCACAGTGAGGGCGGGTGGCGGGGCGCACTGAATAGAAAAAGCCAAGAAATAAAATCTCTGTCAATCCCTTCCTAGCTCTAAAGAACAAATTTGCAGAGCTCTGTTAAAAGATTAACTGCTAAATGAAAAAGAGTTACTAGATGTAAATTTAAAAGTCCAAAAACACCCAAGAGGCATAACTATAATTATTGCTGAGGGAAGCTCTTTAAGACTAAAAATACATTTCCATTAACAATCAAAATTAGTTTTCATTGCTTTTTTTCTCCAGCTTTCGGTGAATAACCTTTGATGGTAGTACATGATAATGATTCATTAGAAAAAGCGGACTTGTATTTCAGAAGTAGGCACCCAAAAATTAGCCAAGAAATTATTCCTCCATATAAGTCAAATGGCAGAAGAAGGGAACATTTTTAGAATGAGTAATGGCTTCCTATAAAAGCAATCCCAGACAGCAGGTACCCACTTGAATATCCTCGGCTAACGGAGCTGACAGACAAATTTCTCCAAATATCCAATGACTTAGAGGAACTGCTATTGTGCTATAACCCCTTTCTCTTTAAGTCCTAAAGAGGTATTAGAAAAAGGCATTATATTGCCTCAAAATCTCCACAGCATTTAATCACCATTAAAGATTCATCTAAAATGACACATGCAGAACGGGTAACAATTAATTTTTTTTCATATTTTTATTTGCAGAGAGGAAAATGCACAGATCTTACCTGTACAATTTAATCAGTTTTGACAAATGCACACGCCCATGTATAACCACCTCAGTCAAGATCTAGGTTTCTAATTTCCACCATCGCACCAACACAGTCTCTTCATGATCCCCAGAAGCAACTACTGTTCTGATTTCCATCACCCCACATTAGTTCTAGAATGTCATATCAATGAAATCATACAGTAAGTACTCTTTTATGCATGACTTATTTAGCTCAGCATATTTTTTAGATTCAATTTTGATTAACATTTTTCCTCAAACTTAGCTACATAAAATCTTCAGAGGATAAGTGATTTGGTGGCAAGTTTAACAAGCAACAGCATTTTCAGGTAGAGAGTAAAAGGAAGGAGGAAAAAATCCCAGGTTTTCCTAGAAATGTTTTAAGTGACAGGGGGCGAAATGGGAGATTTTGCCTTAAATGTCATACATCACCCTGAAGAGCCCTGGAAAAATCCTGTGATGATTTCTAACTCATTCACCTGCCACAGGGAGGTGTGGTGTGATGCTGAGATGTACATAATTCTTAATGCTACACCTAATTATGATGAGTGGTCTAGAAATTTGATTAAAAATCATTAATTCTGCTAAAGAGCCTCAAAACAAAAATGAGCGTGTAGAAAGGATAAACTACTTTGCCAGACGGATTATTCTTTGAAAATCTGAAGCAAGACGATAAAAGTAAATTATTTCAAAGGATCACTGCCAAATCACAAAGTGTAAGATGCAAATGCTGAGCTGCTGGTACTGGGACAGAATGCGTGGCTCACGTTAAACGGTGCAGATAAAATACACAACCTTAACCCAACAGACTAACGGGAAGAAAATTCCAAGGGCAAGACTTCCCCCCTCCCCTGAAAGATATGACCAAACAGGAGCACATGAGGTGTATAAGGAGGTAAAATTCCCTGGAACCAAGAATGCAGGCAGCCTGGGGTTCCCCTAGACCTCTGCCTCTCACAGCTGGGACTCGCACCCAGGACATCAGAATTCAGAGAGCTGAGTCTTCATGGTGTCCTCCACATTCATAAAGTACGCCCTGATTTTTTTCAGAGCCTCTTCGTACCTATTAGAGCACCTCATCTGTGCAACAACTTGGTGAGGTAGCATTATGAATAGCTCCCTAAGATTTATGTAGTGCTTCAGATACAGGATCTGAAGTTATGTCTCAAACATCACCTCATCTGATTCTCAACACAGCCCTGTAAAATTGGCAGAGATTTTTACCCCTTTTTAAATACAGAAGTCTTTTGCTGAGGTAGGGAGGCTATTCCGTGGCAGGTATGGGATGGTAAAATGTCTTATGACTCCTAATCCAGTGTCCCGTTTCACTCCATCAGGCGCTAGACGGGCACTATTAAACCCTAATGTTGGGTCAGAAGACTGAGGCAAAGTCAGGTTGGTCCTTAGAAACTAGCTAATGGCAGACCTGAAAGGAAACACTTTTAAAGATAATACATGGGAAAAATAAATTTTTAGGACTAACCTGCAGATCGCAATGAATCATTCCCTTTTCTGTCTAGGGCATACCTTCTAAGTGTCCTCGCCCTGCTCAGTCAAAGCTGAAAGTGAAGATTCACACCTGAAAGTAACTGAGCCTTCCCAACACACTCACCTTCCACCTACTCATTAGAGTTCTAATCACCAGCATTAAATAAGCAATTTCTCTGTGCCAAGACCATTCTAAGCACTTCACCAATGTCATACTTTCAATCCTCACAACAACCTCAGGAAGTACTAATATTCTCCTCACTGTACAGGTGAGGAAATGGAAGCAGAGAGGGAAATACCCTGGCCCAGGCTGCAGAGCAGTGAGCGGTACAGCTGGGATCTGAGCCCAGGCAGCCTGGCTCCAAAGGTTATGGAACACTGGATCATGCCCGAATTTTCTACTCCAAAGGGCAGGAGGGTGATGAGAATGCTCCTAAAATATAGATACAGTATATATATATATATATATATATATATTTTTAATTTGAGAGAGTGGGCTTATATTTATATGTGCAAACAGATTAAATAAATCATGATTACAACAGTAAACATGTAAATTCTGATCAATAACTGCTTGCCTTCCCCTCCCCCCAACACTAACAGCTGCAATAAAGCTTTAACTGTAAAGTGATGCACAACCAGCCATAAAAGTATGTAAAATAAATGAGGATAACATAATGAGGGAATCCAACATTCATCTCATAAATATAACATAACGACCACAACTAAAATGTCAGAGAATCTAATAAATCAATATGGTAGGACAGAGCTATCTTTATGTTCAGAATGCATAAAAATATATTTACATGCAGGGTTGTTTTTTTTTTATAAACCACGACCAAACAAAAAAAAAATTATAAGAAATTTAACCCTTTGTTGACCTAGATGCTCTGGTCCAACAGTGCTTTTTTCAAAATTCCATTGGGTTCCCCCGTATCCTTTCATGGTAAGAAATGGACTACACTCTAAATTTGCACAGAAGGCCTCAGATACCTTGCTCATATGCAAATACCCTGGAAGGGAGACAAACAGGAAAACATCCTGAGGGTACTTTGAAAGGATCAGTTACAGGCCTTGGTTTAAAATACTTCTGATCATGGTGATTTCTGGAACTTTCAGCTCATTTTATTAGCACCAACAAACCCTGGGAGGTTTAGTTATTTCCCTGTTAATGCACTAGCGATTGATGTGGATAAATCCCATAAATACTAATGAGGGAGACACAAGCAAATCTCCCCCGAATTAATGAGGAGAGAGTCTCCTGTACTGACCAACATGCCGCCTAATGACTTGAAATGATGGATATATAAATTCTTCCAGGTTCCCAGTGGACGCAAGCCGCAAAAATAAATATCCTTGCCCAGCCACCTCCTCCCATGGGCCCTTCTGGATCTAGGGGGTCTGATAGGGAGGCAACTGGCCTAAATGACAACGGGACAAATGCTCCTTCCACAACATTTTCCTTAGTGAGATGGGCATACACCAGACACAACACCTCACCTGCTGGTCGACTAAACTAGGGAGGTAATAGAGCTAGGAGTCTTCTGATAAAATATCTTGAGCTCACATCCAAAAATATACTACTAACTCCTCTGCTGTGAAAAACCAACGGCTACTCATACATTAAACTGAGTTCAATAAGTGGGTGTGCGTTTTAACCCAATGCTTCAGTTATATATTGCTATATAACAAACGTAGTATATTTAAACAATAACTATTTCATTAGTTCAAAACTCTGTGGGCAGTCCTGCTGAGCTCACTGGAAGCCTTCATGTGTTTGTTGTCAGATGGTGGTGGGGGATACAGTGTCCAAGACAGCTTCACTCACATGTCAAGAGCCTGGGGCAGGGACTCGGGGCTGAGACCTCTCTCTCACCAAATGGCTAACTTGACCTTCTTCACCTGGCAGGTGTTCCAAGAAGCCCAGCTCCAGTGTGCACATACTTGCATCCTACACATGCTAATGTTCCATTGGCCAAGTTCAGAGTCACCTAGGAGAGGAACTACACAGAGGTATGAATAACGGGAAGTATGGTTCATTTGCGGCCACCAAAGAAACAGTTCACCACAATTAGCACTGTCTCCCCAGGGTGGGTAGGGGAGAAACTACTGCCATTATTATAAAAAGTTCTATTTTTGTCCATTTCCTGGGCTTTCACTTTAATATTTAATGGTCTAGTGTTCTGACAGCTGCTTCAGTTTTGAAGATTTGTGTTCAACATGAAAGGGGTGGGAGGGTAAATTGGGCAAGAAAGGAAGACATACTTTACAACCTACAGACAAGTAAAGGTTAAATTTTCATCTTTAAAAATAGGACAAAAATGGCATAACCACTCATAACACAAGAAAACATGCAGCCAATCCCCTTCACTCTGCTTCGCTTAGCACAAGAACTCCATACAGCACATAATCTGCCTGCAATGCACACTTAAAGGACCATCCGTGCCCTCTTAAAGGATCAACACCATACATTTCTTCACTCAAACAGGTGAAGACTTAGGTAGGGGCCCCATAAATCTTGATCCAACAAATCTGCCCTGAGGATACCCTCTTAATATGACCCTCCTTCACTGCAATAACCCCATGGGTTTGGTTAATACTTGCCAATTCTAGCCCACCTGTTGGGATTCTTCAGTAATAAATAATTTGTATGACATTTTCAATTTTATCAAAGCACATCCCATTTGATGCTCAGAACAGCTGTCTGAGGTAGGTAAGACAAAGATTTATTGCCTTCATTGGACCAAAGCAAAAACGAAGCCTGTACATGGTGGTATGTAGTGCTAGTTGTGGTAATGGTTCATAGCTAACAAAATGTTCCCTTAGACATTGTTTGTATAAAGATTCCCTAAAACCATCCTGAGAGGTAGATGACAATATCCCTCTTAACAGCTGAGGTGGAGAAATTAAACACCTCAAAACCAGTAGTAGCAGGCACAAGTCAGTGTCCAAGTCAAGTCCATCCAACTTTCTTCCCAGCATAACAGGGAGGGTAAGTGATCTATGGTCATAGAGCTCATGGCAGAATTAATTAGATTCTGTGCCTTCTGGTGGACACTCCCCTGCCGAAAATCACGGTGACCCTTATGCTTCAATTAGAACCTGGAAGAACTGTCCCAATGATAGTGATATGATGGGCCACACAAGCAATAGAGGGCTTTGGAAGAAGAGCTAGAAACCCCATAATGATCTAGCTTTCCAAGAACACAGGAACTTGACATAGTCCTTGGGCTTTAGGAACCACATTATGGTTGATGCCAACAGGATGACATGGAGGCTTCACAAAGTGACATCTCAGATTCATAAACTTAACATTGCTCAGGCAGTTCAGACACTCTATTTTTTAACATTTCTAAAAGCAAACCAAATACACTGACAAACAGAATAGAGAGTCTAGTTTAATTAAAAAATTTAAATAGTTAGGAAAACAGCCTAAAAACAAATGGTTTGGGGTCAATTGGCTATCCATT
>VMDR010030524.1:0-12352 GCA_007922815.1 Macrotus californicus
ACAATTGAAATTAATGGGTAGAGAAAGATATACCAGCTAAAAACAAACAAAAAAGAAAGCTATAGTCTAACTGTATTAACGCCAAGCAACATAAGCCTTAAGGCAAAATTACGTTAAGGCTAAAGAGGAATACTACAAGAAACAGTGAAAGAAAGTTTGGACAGAGGGGAGGATGATGACTTATGGTGGAGTCTCTTGAATTTAACATGCATTTCTGGTGGAAGCTGAACTTCAGATCCTGCTCCTGTTTCCTTTGCTTAATTTTCTGGCACATCTGGCACATCCATATATACTTGTTCAATAATAATATTGCTGATTCACCGACCAAGATGGAGGCATAGGTAGAAACCCTTCACTTCCTCGCACAACCAAAAGGAGGATAACAACCAATCTAAAATCAATAAAAAACCAGAAGCACCAGAAAATCAAAGTGCATGGAACTCCAACAACCAAGGAATTAAAGAAAAAATTAATCAGAACAACCAGACTGGTGTGCCAAGACAAAGAAATATGGCCCAAATGAAAGAACAGAGCATAACCTCAGAAACAGAACTAAATGATGAGGACATAGACAGCCTATCTGACGGAGAATTTAAAACCTGGTAATCAAAATGCTCACAGATCTGATTGAGCTTGGTTGAAAACTGAAAAAACAAATGAAAGATACCCAAAATGAAATAAAGCAAAATATTCAGGGAACCAACAGTGACAGAAAGGAAACCAGCACTCAAAGCAACAATTTGGAACAAAAGGGAAAAATAAACATCTAATGGGAACAGAATGAAGAAAGAAGAATTCAAAAAAGTGAAGAGAGTCTTACAAACCTCTGGGACAACCTGAAACACTCCAATATCTGAATTAGAGGGGCGCCAGAAGGAGAAGAACAATAGCAAGAAATTGAAAACTTATTTGAACAAATAATGAAGGAAAACTTCCCCAATCTGGCGAAGGAAATAGACTTTCAGGAAGTCCAGGAAGCCCAGAGAGTCCCAAAGAAGTTGGACCCAATGAAGAACACACCAAGGCTCATCATCATTAAGTTAGCCAAGATTAAAGATGAAGAGATAATCCTAAAAGAAGCAAGAGGAAAAGAGAGAGTTACCTACAAAGGAGTGTCCATTAGGCTATCAGCTGATTTCTCAAAAGAAACCTTGCAGGCAAGAAGAGACTGGAAAGAAATATCTGAAGTCATGAGGCAAGGACCTACATCCAAAATTACTCTATCCAGCAAAGCTACCATTTAGAATGGAAGGGCAGATAAAGTGCTTCCCAGATAAGGTCAAGTTCAAGGAGTTCATCATCACCAAGCCCTTATTATATGAAATGTTAAAGGGACTTACCTAGGAAAAAGAAAATCAAAACTATGAACAGTAAAATGACAACAAACTCACAACTATTAACAAATGAACCTAAAAGAAAAGAAAAAACGATGAAAACAAAAACTAAGCAAACAACTAGAACAGGAACAGAATCAGAGAAATGGACTGTCGCGGTACCGTCTGGCAGGACCGTGTGTTGTTGTGGAATGCTTGTCCTATATCCCTGGACAAGTGACGAACAAATTCACATGGACTAAATGAATCCAGTGGAGAAAAAGGGATGTTTAGCCACTCTCTAAGTGAGAGAGTGCTAGGGCTTGCATGGCTGCTCTCTCAGAGAGGGATGAGAGAGATGAGAGAGAGAGAGAGAGATGGAGAGATGGAGAGATAGAGTGAGGGTGAGAGAGGGCCAGGGAGAAAGTGAGAGAGTGTGAGAGAGGGCTAGCCTGTGTGGCCACTCAAAGAGAGAGGGCCAGGACCCCTGGCCTGGACAGGCTTTTATTGACACTCTAGGTACATTACATCCAGTATGGTTCTCATTAACTATGCACAGGTTCTCTTTAGGTGGTTACCATAACAAAAGAATGTTGCTAATCCCTTCAAGATAAAGTTCATTTGCAAATGTAAAGGGAAAAGAGGTTGAACTGGTTACATCCAAACTTGAGAGGTTTAGCATAGATTTTAGGAAGTTACTTTAAAGATATACAATAAACATTTGTTGCCTCAATTCAGGGCCAGGGAGTTTTTAGCAAAAGCAAGTCTCAAAGCAGGCTAGGTACAATGCAGGCCTGATTCCCCATGGGAGAACTATTCATGGATGTTCTCTGCACACCATGTGTGTCTGCATTCAGAACCATAGCTGAGCCACTAGATCACATCACACATGGATAGGTTCCCTATAATGGACATCACATGGATTGATTTCAGTGGGAAGTGGGAAGGGAGGAAGGGGGGGATGGTACAAGGAAGAAGAAGCATAATTAGTAGGCATAAAATAGACGGGGAGAGATAAAAAATGATATAGGAAACAGAGGACTCAAAGAACTTATATGTACAACCCATGGACATGAACTAAGAGTAGGGGGAATGCTGGAGGGTTGGGATAGCAGGGTGCAGGGGGGATAAAGGGAGAAAAAATTGGGATACCCATAATAGCATAATCAATAAAAAATACTTAAAAATAATACTGCTGATTCATTTATATTTAATAGATATCTGTTAGTGGAAATGCTACCTGATCAACCAGATAATATTTACGGGCTTATGATGAAATAGCTGATTTTATTAGGCACTCTTTACTATCAACTGATTAGAGTACTTCAGTAGGTAAGAACTTTTCCTTTCAATGGCTGGGGAAATTTTGAGAAAGAAGAACAAAGTAGGAGGGATCACAATACCTAATATCAAACTGTATTACAACGCCACTATAATCAAAACAGCCTGGTACTGGCATAAGAACAGACACATGGACCAATGGAACAGAATAGAGAGCCCAGAAATAAACCCAAGTCTCTATGGTCAATTAATATTTGACAAAGGGGGAAGAAGCATAAAATGGAGTAAAAATATCCTCTTCAACAAATGGTGTTGGGAGATCTGGACAGCTACAATGACTTGCCTAGAAACTTCAACAGAAACATACCAGAAAAAAAACAAAAGGAAAGCATGTGTGCACAACCCCGTTGGAGAGCTCAAAAGGCAAAACAAGGGGAGCTCGTCATGAAGAAGCACTTAACCCAAGAGCCCCACACAAAAAATTAAAACTCAATCACCAATTTATATCATACACAAAAATAAATTCAAGGTGGATAAAAGACTTAAATATAAATCGTGACACCATAAAAGTCCTAAAGGAGAAGATAGGCAGGAAAATGTCAGATATCCCATGCAGCAATATTTTCACTGATGTATCCCCTAGAGCAAGGGACATAAAGGAAAGGATAAACAAATGGGACCTCATCAAATTAAAAAGCTTGTGCATGGCTAAAGAAAACAGCATTAAGATGAACAGAGAACCAGCTATATGGGAAAACAGATTTGCCAATGATACTTTGGACAAGGGTTTGATCTCCAAAATATATAAAAAACTTGCATGACTCCATTTCAGAAAGGCAAAAAATCCAATTAAAAAATGGGCAAAAGGCTTGAACAGTCACTTCTCCAAGGAGGATATACAGAGGGCCCAGAGACATATGAAAAGATGCTCCACATCACTAGCCATCAGAGAGATGCAAATTAAAACCACCATGAGATGCCACTTCACATCGGTCAGAATGACCATGATAAACAAATCAACAAACAAGTTTTGGAGAGGATGTGGAGAAAAGGGAACCCTAGTGCACTGTTAGTGGGACTGTAGACTGGTGCAGCCACTGTGGAAAACAGTATGGAATTTCCTCAAAAAACTAAAAATGCAACTCCCTTTTGACCCAGAAATTCCACTGCTGGGATTATATCCTAAGAGTCCTGAAACACCAATCCAAAAGAACCTATGCACCCCAATGTTCATAGCAGCACAATTTACAATAGGCAAGTGATGGAGGCAACCTATGTACCTATCAGTAAATGAGTGGATCAAAAAAGTGTGGTACATTTACACAGTGGAATTCTATGCAGCAGAGAGAAAGGAGCTCCTACCCTTTGCGACAGCATGGTTGGATCTGGAGATCATTATGCTAAGTGAAATAAGCCAGGCAGTGAGGGAGAAATACCATATGATCTCACCTTTAACTGGAACATATTCAACAAAATAAAAAAGCAAACAAAATGTAACCAGAGACTTTGAAATTAAGAACAATCTAACAATAGCCAGAGGGGAGGGGGGAGGTGACAGTGGGAGGAAGGGTTTCCAGGAAACACTATAAAGGATACATGGGCAAAACTAAGGGGGAGGGTGGGAGCAAGGGAGGGAGGTGGGATTGGCTGGGTTGTGGGAGAGTGGGGGGGGGGAAATGCGGACAACTGTAATTGAACAACAATAAAGTAATAAAAAAAAACAAATAAATACTAAAACACAGACACACACACACACACACACACACACACACACACACACACACACAGAACGTTCCCTTTCAAGTGGCTTATTAAAGTAACTATTGATTCCTTAAAGAAGATCTATAGCTCAAATCATACATCATAATAATAGCCATCATTTGTAAGCACTTGGGAGCTTCTGAACTTTTCCATACATGCTCTTATGATTTTCACAGCAATGCTAGGAATTGGATAGGGTAGGATTTTATTATAATACCCATATTCAGATGAGGAAGTTGATGCTAAGGTAATATGACTGTATGACCTTGAGGTCTTCTGGTGGTTTTACAGTTCAGCCTTTGCAGAGTGGCTTGTAAGCTGGAAAGGTTGACATGAAAGAATAGCTACATTCTGGGGTTTTTTTGGTGTTCAATGCAGAGTGCTTTGTTCCTCATTTTTTCTCTCACACCATGCTGGCATTTTTAATCTCTATTTCTGTGGGGAAGTTTTGAGCCTGGAGCCCATGAGCACATTTACAAGTGTGCACATTTACATGTGTATAGATGTTTTTGTGCTTGCTTTCTGTTTGTCCCTTTCCTATACCTTTTTACCTCCTTCTCTCCTTCCAGTATGCCTTCCCAGACTGTAATGGGTGGAAGGATAAAAACTACAATTCCAGAGTGTATTCCTTCTTTGGATTTTACTTTGACCAATGGCGCACATGTACAGATTTCTAGAGGGAAGGTCCACAACATTCATTGATTCTCAAGAGTCCAAAACCTAACAAAATTATGAACCACTGTAGAAGAGAATGGAATAGTAGGAAAAAATGTTTCAAGCAGTTATTAGATTTCTCTTTGGCATTTTCACTCTTCCTTGCACTCCATTTCTACCTTGTAGAGACCATGATATCAGTGAAGGAGTTGATATGAGACTTGGGGAAATAGTAAAAGTAGGAAGGAGGAATTTCCAATGTCACAGCATCATTCAGGAGCAAAAAATATGCATGCTGATATTAAGTTTCTCTGTAGCCAACCAAAAAGAAAATGCCCATAATATCCTATAATGTTTTTGATATCTCAAGAATAAGATACAGATTGTACAATTCAATCCAAAAATAAAAGTAATTATAATGTTCTTTACGTGTGATTATTTAAACATATTTTTCAAAAGTTATCTACCTTCATTGGAATTAACACAGAAAAGTGGCTTAGAAGACTTTGAAGTGGCTTCCTGCCCCTTTATGCCTCTAGGCCTTAATTCTTTTTCTTCCCTCTATTTGAAGTTTTCTCCTCTCATATTTCACTTGCCAAACTTATTCTCATCCTCAAGACTGAGCTCAAATGTCCCTCCTCTGGGAAGATAGCTCTTAACCTAACTCTACTCAGATGTAATCACTTTCCAGTCTTCCTACCTAGATTGTGTTCTCCTTGAACACAAGAACCATGTCTTTTTCTCTTTAAATATCACTAGAGTGTGTAATACTTAAAATTCTTTTCACTCAAAGATTTCTGAGAAAAGGATGCAGAAAAAAATGGTGAATTGTTGAAAGGAAAAAATTAATAATTTTGGTATCTTGGAGATTTGGTTGTGCTGTGACTGAATGAGGCAGCCCAATATGCTCTCTCAGGTCAAAGTTTTGGAAAACAGTCTCAGTAGCCTGACTCACAGTTCTGGCCTTAAATTTGTCTTTTTGGATAAGATCTGAACATAGGAAACTCTTGTTGACAATAAAAAATTCACTTATTATTTACTTACACTCATTCAAGAAATATTTATTGGGTGCCAGGCACTAGAACTAAAGAACAAAACAGAAGAAAGATCCCTCTTCTCATTGAGTTTACATTCTAGTATGTTGAAACCAACATTTAACATTGAAAACAATAAATAAGTAGGTGATATACCAAAGTGAAAAGTGTTATAAAAGAAACAGAGTAGCATCAGGGGCACTGAGAGTTCTGGGAGAGAGTGTTGTGCCTCATTTTTAAGCGGTGTGGTCAGGAGAGGCCCACTGAGAAGGTGACAATTAAGGGAAGATGGCCTTGAGGGTATCTTGGGGAAGAGTATTCCTAGCAGAGGAACAGTTAAAGCAAAGGCCCTAGGGAAGGACTATTTTGCGAAAAATTTTTAAAGGTTTTATTTATTTATTTTTAGAGAGAGGGGAAGGGAGGGAGAAAGAGAAAGAAACATCAATGTGTGGTTGCCTCTCATGTGGCCTTTACTGGGGACCTGGCCCACAACCAAATCATATGCCCTGACAGGGAATCGAACTGGCGACTCTTCGGTTCACAGCCCATACTCAATCCACTGAGCTATTCTGGGAATTTTAAAAGAATAGCAGCAGACAGTGGGACTTGAGCAGACTGAGCAAGGGTGAGGATCTTAGAAGGTGAAGTAGGAGAGATTTGGATGGGGACAAATCTGTAGGGCCTTGCATGCCATTTAGAGAATTTTGGGTTTTTCCTCTGAAAGAGGGAACCACTGCAAGGTTTTAAGCAGAAGACAAATGTAACATGGCTCAGTGATTTCAAAGGATCCCTCTGGCTGGGGCAGTAAGTGAGGGGTGAACATTGGTTGACGAAGGGGGTAGATGCTACGGGAAGCCCTGTGTGGTTGAAGGGAGTAGCAATAGAGATGGTGAGAAGTGGTTTGACATAGACATTACCCCAGGCTTGGATCAGAGATGGGCAGTGACTGGTATTTTAGTAATCCTGGTCAGACATGATCTTGAACTTAAGACTCAGGAACATTTTGAAAGAGGTTCTATGGAAGTATTAATATGGTAATAATTTGGAAGGTTTTTGGCCAATGACAATGCATAAACTCCATTTAGACTAAAATCATGCTTTGTTTTATATAAGCCATTTTCCTTTAAAAGAACTACTTATTGAGTTATCGTCCATACTAGGAACAAAGTTCCTTAAAACCTATGCTATCTTCTATTGCATTCCTTTATCAATTCCACTTTTCTGATAGGAGAAATCAGGCATGCTTTATTTGATGCTTCCTTTTTCCTTCCATTGCTATTAATGTGTTTCAGACCTTCTCACCTTATGACTGGATGGCTGCAACTTCCTTAGGTGACAGCATATCTATGGGAAAGTGGGTCAGAGCCATTGTGGCCACTGAAACCCCACAGTGCTAGAGAGACAAACCAAAGTCAAGCAAGCCAAGGTCAGCACAGGTCTTGTTGGAAAGAGAGTTAGAATGAGGCTGGATTGACCGGGGTGGGGGGGAGTGGTGGGAGGAAAATGCAGACAACAGTAAATGAACAACAATAAAGTAATAAAATCTTAAAAAATAAGAAAAAAAAGAGAACCCATTTGTATGGAAACAAACAAACAAAAAAAGAATGAGGCTGGAAAGTCTGATGTGGCATTAGGCAGCACTCTGGACCTAAACTTAACAGGCAGGTGGAAAAAAACTTCAATAGGACTGGGAATAGCATAAAGAATACTCAGAAAGATTAGAGGCTTTGATAAGGAGCCGCTGTAGACTGAGGCCTTTTATTCAGGGCAATTCAGATATATTTAGTTGGCCATATCCCAGGTGGAAATTTACTAATCTTGAAGGGCCCTTATCAGCTAAGCAGAATCCAGTTCCCTTAAAAGGAAAGGCTTTTCCTTATCTAGTTATATGTCTCCAGGAAGTGAATGAGAGGAGGAGCACAGAACTGGACTTGAGATTCTCCCCAAGTGCTTGTTCTAGGGGATGGGTCGAAATAGCATTAGAGAGTGGGGGCAGAGTGGCATTGGATGAGAGAAGTTGTTCATTTTTCACATGCTTGGGTTTTTTCCTCTGAGGTTAAATCAACAGAGCTAAAGAGAGAGCTTTGGCTTAGGTCATATTGATATTTCCCATTTTCCAGTTTTTCACGATTCATCCTGTTCCTCCAAATCTCTTTTGCTTATCTTCATCAGATCAGCTTTCCTGAAATGTGGTTTTCGTGACCTCAAAGCCTTTAATGACTTCTAGTTTCTGTGTGATAAATTCCAACCCTCTTAGGCTAATATTTAAGAGCCTTTACTATCTGGCCTCAACTGACTTCATTATTCCCAACACAGATCTTCCACACAGTTAAGCAGGTGTGCTCACTGTTCCATAAATACTCCACAGCAACTCCTGTCTTTATGATTTGTTCACCCTTCTATCACCCACTTAGATGCCTTCCTCACTCCCCTGCACTTATGTAAAATCCTAAAGATAAATGCTCACATCCTACCTGTTCCATATAGTCTTCTCTGATCACTCTTAACTTTTTTCAAACCAGTTGAGTTCTTGGCTTTCTTTCCACTTACCTAACTGATTTGGTGATTTCTGGAAAGAGTGGAAATAAAAAGGACCAATGTGAAAGAACTATGCTTTCCAGAAGAAAGTTGTCTAAAATCCCTCCAAGAAATAAATACCTTTAAGACATGTACCTTTTGCTTTGCCCTCTTGAGTATCAAATGTTTCTCTTTCTCAACATGGCACTTGTTCAAGATCCCCTGGGGATATTTTTGCACCATTGACTTTGAACAGACTTCAGGGGCTCATGTAGCAGAACATTCTGAGGGAATGCTCAGTGTTTTGGGTCCAGGACATTCTCAGTGACTTGCAGCTATCAGTTTTCTTTCCAAGAATGCACACACCACTTATTCCGGTCCAAAGGTGTTTCCAGGACACTTGACTATAAGTGGGAGCAGGATACATATGAGAACAGGATAACTAGGAAAAATTCCAACTCTTTTTTTTTTAATATAAAAATTAAACTACTTTCATTTTTTTAAATTACTTTATTGTTGTTCATTTACAGTTGTCTGCATTTCCCCCCCAACACTCCCCCCCACCCCAGCCAATCCCACCCCCCTCCCCTGCTCCCAGCCTCCCCCTTGGTTATGTCCATGTGTCCTTTATAGTGTTTTCTGGAAACCCTTCCCTGCACTGTTCCCCCCCTTCCCCTCTGGCATTGTTAGATTGTTCTTAGTTTCAATGTCTCTGGTTGTATTTTGTTTGCTTTTTTTCTTTTGTTGATTATGTTCCAGTTAAAGGTGAGATCATATGATATTTGTCCCTCACTGCCTGGCTTATTTCACTCAGCATAATGCTCTCTAGTTCCATCCATGCTGTTGCAAAGGGTAGGATCTCCTTCTTTCTCTCTGCTGTGTAGAATTCCATTGTGTAAATGTACCATAGTTTTTTGATCCCCTCATTGACCAACTCTTCATACTTTAAATCCTAAAATTCTTAGTTTGAGTAACACCTAAGACAGAGATTCTTGGGGGTGTGGGCCAGGAAAGTGGGTTGGCTTGGTGGTGGAAAGTCTTCATGAAAACACAGAGATAAAGTTTAGATCTCTAGGCATGTTTACAATGCACATTTTATATATGCAGATCTCATATGTGAATAATGGGAATTGACTAACTTTTCAAAATCTTAAGACAGATGGACTTTGGTCTAGTAGGATCACAAGCATCCAAATCGGTCTGAAGGCATTGTATAAATGCTTGCTTCAATGCAGCAAATATTCTGTGGATGATATCTTCCTACAAAGTTACTTCAAATGAAATTGAGCTGTGTATTTTCTTAGTAACTTAGGCCATGATACTCTTAGTGTTTAACTCAAAACTCTTTAAGCTGTAATGGAGCATCCTTAATGGATCATTTGGTGTATGTGGCAATGCTTACATGAAACAAACTTTTAAAAATTTTGAACTGAACCTTTTAGAAGTCTCACTGGGGAGCATAGTTATATTGAAAGATTATATAATTTGTGACATAAAAAGCCCTTTGTTAGTCTCTTTTATGGAGGATTCTTCTTTTTTATTTTCCTGACTTTTTAATTTTCTTCAAAAGACAATTTATTAGTTAACTAAATGAAAGATTTTCTGATGCATCTATTTCTCCAGATATCATATATAAAGGTAATAGACTTTCATGGTTTTCATCCAGCCCAAGTTACATACAAGTTATATTTTTATCCAGGTTTTCTTACTGATTATTTTTATAGGTAAAGTTACAGTTAGGCAGGGGAGATGGTATGATGAGAGATACATATGCTGAAACATTCAGATTAATTTGCATTTTAAAGAAATGTTAAGTGTATAGGTTGTAAACATTTGTAAGAGATTTTTATTCTAAAATTATTAACTATAATTATCAATTTTTAATAAACATTGGTCCTGACATATTGAGTAGTATGATTTAATTTAAAAGTCAGTGTTGCCTGTTGACTACATGTATATATGTGTTTCTTTTATGATGATGAAATTGGCATATTTTCTTTTTCATTATTTTGAATAGAGGTCAGAAGTTAGTAATATAAATCTAAAAACATTTAGCAAGCAAATTGTCCTACCGGCTCCTAAATTTCTACTTGCATAAATGAGGTTTGATGACCCTTATGTCACACATGCTTAGACTGAAGACAAAGTGCAATGCAAAATGTTCTTGTAAATTTTTAAAATATTTTTGCAATTATAAGGAATATTGTAGTTCATTTTTCATTTGTTCATATATACATACAACAATTTATTTTATATGCAACCTGGACATATCACTCAGTAATTATGACATAGTTACCCCCAAATATCTGAGCTACGTGAATTAAAAAGTGTTCTTAATAAGCTTATATTTCTTTCTAAAGAACCTATAAAAAGGAATAATTGCTTTTCAAAGAGCCCTTTAGGGAAAAAATCTCTTGGCTTTGCTTGAGAATCATCTGTCTGCTGCCTTTCTTTTCATCCGTCCATTGAAGGAAATCAAGAGACTCACATCCAGTTTCTGTTGGAGAGCCTGATACTTACCATCTCTGAGATGAACCCCATAATTTGTTACACAAGGCTCAATTCAATTACTATCTGGGTCAAGACTGGAATTCTTCCCTGGAGCAAGTAATTGGGTTAAGATTCTAGAGTCAGAGACTTCAGCAATTCTTTGATTATCTTTTTGTAAAAACAGGTCCCTTTAGGCCTGGATTCCAAAACAGGTTTTCTTGGTAAAGATCTGGTGCATTAATTGTTGCAACCACTATTTTATTTACTAAGCATTTAGGTAATGCTTACTTTTTGCCAGGTTCATGCAAAATGCTTTACAAATAATAAACCCATTTAATCTCACAATAACTCTAAGATAGATACTATGACTATTCCCATTTTACAGATGAGTAAGTAACATGCCGAAGGTCCCACAGCTGGAAAGGGGCATAGCTAGCATATGATTACTGGTAGTCTCCTCCAGAATCTGAGCCATAATCTGGGCTAACATACCACTCTGCTCTCCTAAATCACCCTTCTGGAACGTAAATGGTCACGTGTTCCAACTAGTACCTCTAAGCCAGTCCTGGAGGATGCCCCTCCAGAATCATTCATCTCTCCCAGGAGAAATACCACAAATTTACATACATTGCACTACTACATTCCGCCTTGCATGTTATAATCCAGCCACATTGAACATCACTGTCCCTCAACTGGGAGGGCTTTCTCAACCTCTGTGACTTTACACTTCTCCTTACTCCTCTCTTATGTGATGTCTTTCCTTCCTTACCCATAAGACGTTCTCCTAGTCACTTTTTAAAATGTAGCTCAGCTGTCACCTCTTTTGAGCTTTCCCACCTCTTGGTAGACTTAGGCACAAATGATGCACACACACATACCTCAACATTTCCCATTTGATCATAGCCCTCCTATGTCTGCTTTCAGCCTTATTTGAATCCTTTTAGTCTGACTCTAGGTTTTGGGTCTGGATCAATAGGCCTTGGAGTCTGATAATTTTGGGTGGCAACCCAAATCCCACCTGTGCCCCTAATAAAACCCTAAAAAATTTTAAAAAGCTGGCTACACCTTGAGTAATGGTCTGTTCCCATTTTATGGACATATACTTCTTAGATGGGTCAGCCAATCTCCTGAAATAGCTCTCATAATCATAATGAATAGTTCTGGAATGCAATCTTCCAAATATAGATATACCACAAGAAAGACCTAACTGTACTAACTCTGAAAGGCCCTGGTGTTTATGGAAATCTGACAAAAATGCTAAAAACAAAACAAAAAAACCCTCCAACATTCCACTGAGAAACA
>VMDR010030525.1:0-12351 GCA_007922815.1 Macrotus californicus
CAGATAACCCAACTTACAAATGAGCAAGAGATCTGAACAGATCTTTTCATGAAAGAAGACAGATAGGTGGCAAATAAGCAATTGAAAAGGTGCTCAACATCATATGTCATGAGAGAAGGCAAATTTTAAAAAAAGGAGAGAGAAACAACCTATTAGAATGGGTAAAATCCAAAACACTGACAACACCAAATGCTGACAAGGATGTGGAACAACAGGAACTCGTATGCATTGCTTCCATGCATTGCTGATGGGAATGCAAAATGGTACAGTCATTTTGGAAGACAGTTTGGCAGTGTCTTATAAAACTTAAGGCTCTTACCATACAATCCAGCAATTGCATTCCATATGATATGGAAACATATGACTACAGAAAACCTGCACATGTATGTTTACAGCAGCTTTCTTCATAACTGCCAACACTTGGAATCAACCAATAAACTGTGGTGCATCAAGACAATGGAAAGAAATGAGCTATCAAATCACAAAAAGACGTGGAGGAAATTTAAATGCATATTCTTACGTGAAAGAAGCCAATCTGGAAAGACTGCATACTGTATGACTCCAACTCTGTAACATTCTAGAAAAGGCAAAACTATGGAGACAGTAAAAAGATCAGTACTGTCCAGGTTTTCAGGGGAGGGATTTTTAGGTCAGTGAAATTATCCTGTGTTATACTGCAATGGTGGATACTTGTCACTATACATTTGTTAGAATCCAGAGAATGTATAACACAACAAATGAGCCCTAATGTAAACGATGGGCTTTAGTTAATAATATACCAGTATTGCCACATAAACAAAAATGCATTAAATATTATTTATCTTGAAAAATATACTTATGAATCAAAATAAAGGTCATTGTTTTCAGTCACAACTCTTTTAAAATATTTATTTCCATTTCCCCAATTACCTCTTGGTTACTTAGTTTTTGGGGGGTGCCGCTCAATTTTTTATCTTAATAAAATCAAAATATGCACAGCACATGCGGGCTATCATCTAAACTAATAAGATAAGCAACGGTTAAAGCTACAGTGACTTGAGGTTAATCTTTATATTCAGCAAGCTTAAATCCATTTTAGGTTATTTTTCGAAACTTATATATTAACTGAAAATATTGCTTGCTGATAAAACTCGCTCAAGTGCTACTGCTGCATGTACAAGTCACTGAATATACCAACACAACAGAGATAACTACACGCTTGAGGACGGCAATGTGCTGGACACTCTCTGAAAGAAAAATGCACACAACTAACAAAACTCACATTCCAGACATCTGAGAGTCTGGACACTTCAGATCAATGTTTTGAAGTGTTTCATTAATAGCTTGAGACAAGTGTATCAAAACTGCGGCATGATTAATTTCAAGTCACCAATTTTGATTTTACTAACATCGGAAAGTCATATCTACACTGCCAGTGCCGGGTCTGCTTACTCTGACTTAGGAGTTTAATGTGACTTAACATTAGAGGCTCACCTACCCCAAAATTAATACTCCAAGGTAGTAATTTATAGTCTAACAGCAATCTCTACAAATTTCCAAGCACACAATTTTCATATTATGTAATCCAGATAGGATCACTGATTCAGTAAAAGCCCCAAGTCCCATCATTTCTACATTTTGATTAAAAAATTTCACTACCTTGAATAAGTAATCCACATAACAGTTTGGGAATCTAATTTCTCAAGATTCCAATAAATGTTTCAGAAGAAACTAGGGCAGAACATTTACATGCACAAACCTTAAGAGTTGTCATTTCTGATGATAATACAACATTAGGAAAGAGAAAAAATAAGATGCCAATGATATCAGTTTAACATAAATATATTTATTGTTCTCTGTGAAGACATACACAGATTTAATTTTCCCAACATGGAAGCAAGTTGGGATTTCAGGACTGGGACTGGGGGGACAGAGGAGGGCTCTTCTACCTGATCGTCGAGACAAATATTAACAGTACGGACAGAGGTCTCGAGAGTGCCGTGGCGTTGTGGTTAACGCAGTCTTGATTCACATTTGCTCCCATCAAGGCATCTGCTCAGGTGCACGGATTATCACTGATAACCAATGGGCCTCCTAGCACCATTACTACTCCAAGAGACTTAGGTTCATGAGGCTTCTGAGTTTTAATAAAACACCGCTCATCAGGTGAAAAAAACGAGCCTTGGAGTTAACTTCTGAGGGGCAGAACCGGCACTTTGGAAGATCCCAGGCACATGACATGGAAGGGAGCCTAAGAACCTAATCCCCTCAGGGAATCTAGAGTGGAATCAGATAACCAAAGCAGAAAGCCAGTCCCTTCTGTAAAGCAAACACACTAGCTCAGAGTCCCACTACTAATATGCATGGGATTGTAGTGACCTCACTGTTACGGTCACTGTGTGGCTTGGCTCTCTGGACCTTGACAAGTCCAAGAAGCCAGGCAGTGACAGTCATGTTAACTTTGTTTCTATGCATCTCTCCTTGACATTAAAATACTAATTTAGTTCATGGAGAAAAACAGTCACTAGACTTGCAAACTGTCTTCAGAGAGATTATTCCCATTAGATACCAGTCCTCAGGTTTCAGCCTTGCCTGGAGCTGTGCATTTTGAAATGCCAGATAGTTTCTCATATAAGTTGGCAAGTCGTCCAACCTTCTGTTTGATGTTGTAATCAGGTAGTTGATGTTATAGATCAGTAGATATTCAAACCTCTATCCTACAGGGATTGCTGACGTTGGCATGAAATAGCTTGTTAGATTTGGCATTCTATAGTGCACGTTTGGCCTGCTAAAGAAGTATGATCCAAAGGGAAGATGCAGCATATCTTAAAATGATAGAAGTGCAGAACTGAGGGAGACATTGAACGGCTAACCCTGCACTCTCATTCTGCTTGTGTTCCCCCAAACACTGTCCTAGAGGTCAGAGACAATGTCTTATTCATTTCCACCTACTCAACACAACCCACTTCTTTATACTTGGCATGCAAAATACTTTAGATGTTTTATATTACAATCCTTCTGAGAGGAAACACTCCTGTTTATTGCAAGGGTGTCTTTTTCCCCCAAGTCCCTCATGCTAAGGCAAAAGCCCCCTGGAGTGTGGTGCTTACTGTGTCTAAAGCGTCAATCTGGTTTACTATTGCCCCAAAATTAGAGAGGGAAAATTAGCCAGTTCCCCAATGGATCTTTCATTGTCCCAAAATATCAATGTGGAAACAGGAAGAGCAACCAGTCCAGTGCAAGGCCTCATTTCTCACACTAGCCTTCCCTAGTTCTCCACAAGTGCCACGTGCAAAGGGTGGGTCACCTATTTCAATTTCATAAGATTGATCACTTTGGTAAAAGGGTACCGGTATAGAGCCAGATGGAAGATGTATAGGTCCCCTGGACAGTGTTACCAATTTTCTCTTCTGGTGCCTGCTTCTTGGGCCCTTTAGCATTCAGCTGCCTTTGGCCAGTGAATTGGCTGCCTTCCTGGATATGACAGATTGCTAATTCTGCCAGGCCAATTCACAGCCTGAAGATCTCCTTAGCTAAATGAAGGAGAAATGTTGATGGCAGCTTTGCCAGTCACTGTTTGGAGTGCCATTGATGCTTCTGAAACAGTAAAAGGACAGGGTCTCATTGGAGAACTCTTTTCTTGTTTTTTCAAAGACTGTTCCCTCATAGACACTTTTGATTGTGTCCACTCTTGCACTGATTTCTGTTTCTCTGCAAATATCTCCTCTTTTCCATTCACTGACTCTAGAGGTGGGCACCTTTGTCATTTTCCTGGTATGTGGCCCCGTCTCCCTGACCATCACTGATGGGATGAATCACTCCTGGGCATAGTGGACGGATCAGGACTCCTTCCTGAGGATTTAGAATTAGGGCTGAGATTTCCATCTCAGAACTGCATCGGCCACTTGAGTTGAAGTGATGAAAACTCTCGGGAGCTGTGGCACAATTATCTCCAGCCATGTTGGTTTCCCGATGCTTACAGCCAATAGTACTACTGATTGAGAACAAATCTATTTCTAGTGAGTACAGAAGAGGGCGAGAAGGGAAGCTAACAAAGCGATGTGTCCAGTCTTGTGCTAAGAACTTTGTATTTAATATCCTCAGAACATTTCTCTTAGTAAAATAAAAACTGGTTCAATAATATAACCATGGATCTATGTCCTTATCAGAACCTTGATATATCTTCAAGACTCAAATATCAGTGCCCATCAAATACAGCTATTGAGTGTGAATTGTACCTTTCTCATTCTAAACCATTTCTGAAATATTTATTGTTGTGGACAAATGCCGACTTAGGCTCCCCATACCCATTTGTTCATCTCCTGGTACCTAAATCCCTAATTTTCCTTGGGGAAACCATCCCTATGGATTTAGCCATGATTAAAAATGATCTACCCCTAGAATTTACAGTTACATGAACCAATAAAAATCCCTTTGCTAAAACCAGTTTGAGCTGGGTTCTTGCCACTTGTAATTGAAACGGTCCTGTTTCATATACTAACCGAAAGCACACCACATTATCAATGGGCTCATCTATTTCCCTTGTAAACTCTGATTCAGCTCTGAGGCTCCCTCTAGTTCCCCACCCTCTCCTGCCCCACCTGAAACACCCCCTGTGTGTGAGCATGTGTGAGCATGTGTGTTGCAGCAGGGCTTTGGTTTTAAAATACACACGATTTAAGAGACAATATGGCTGGTCATTTTTGAGGCTTGGTTAATGAAAGGTGTTCTAAGTGTTTGGTTGAAAACTGTTTTCTCAATTTCTATCTCTTTTTCCTCAGAGTAGAAAGTGCTGTCAAAGATATGTCAAGGCATGAATCTTGGCATGCCACCAAAATAAGAAAACATACAGTTTGTAGTTCACTTTCACATGTGTTGTTTCATTTACCTTTGCCACGTAAAGGAGATATTGTCTTTATTGCTGTGATGAGAAAACAGATTCAGAGAAGTTGAGGGACTCACTAGTAGATCCACAGCAATGGCTAAGCCTCAGGTAGAAGAGTGCTTCCAACATGCCAAACACCTTTCCCGGTTAAGTCCAATGTTGGAGACACTGTGTTACATTTGCATTTTATATATGTAGAAACTGAGACAGAGATGTCAAAGAACACGCCCACAGTCATATCACAGCTAGTCCGTCTCAGCTAATCAGCAAAATCAGGATTTGAGTTCTTCTCATCAAGTCCAAAGACTTTTGCGTAGACAGTGTCACTAATGTAGCAACATGACAAAACCCAACAACTGGAAACAAGAATGAACTTGCCCACATGGGGCGCTCATCAAACTGGAGTCTGGAAGCTTCTTTGTTTCTTAGCACTCTAATAACGGTGCATAAGGATTTATGCATTTTGGATTAAAATTTCACTATTTTAACTAACTCAAACTAAAATAATTTCCAGGCTAGCACCAATGATTAAAATATTTCAGAATTTTCAGATGAAGTTTTAGTTAGCTTTTTTTTATTTTCTAGATCTTTAAAATCAGTCAATACACTGTATCCCCTAGTCTTGCCATCTTTAAATCTAATTTTAAATCAAGTTTAAAAGTATTATTAAGCTCACCTTTGAAGAATTATTTCATAAGCAACATGTGACATCTGTATCAATAATAAAAAATATAATGGTATATTTCAAACAGTAAAAACATTCTTACAAAGGTTAATTGGACACAGGTGTGCGTGCATGTCTGCGTGCATGTGTCTGCATGTGTACAGAGCTATGCGGCTTTAAACTTTCCTGATCCACAGCTGCCCTCATGGAGGAGATCTGGGTTTTTGGTGATATTTTTATAAGTAGGGTTGTAAATGACACCTGTCAGTCAGAGCAATTGGACTTAATAGTAACATCTCCAAAAAAATAATAATTTGTTTTTGATAACGATGTTGTTTTTGGTAATGATCAAGTATGCACTTTTGCACACTTGAATACTGCAGTTTTTATTACTTTTTTGCTATGTTTCTCTATTTTTCCATTTAGGAAAAAAGATAATGACACTGATTTTTGTACATTAATACAAAAAAAGAATGTGTCATAAAAATCTCCATGGTAGTCCTCACATGGGAATGCCATCATCCGGAAAAGAAAGACTGGTGGCCACCAGCCAACCAGTGAGTCTCTTAGGTTAGACTTGGTACTTTGCAACTCCTGTCCCAAACATTAGAGGCCCTGGTGCAGGGAGCCCACACCCAGGGCTACCACTCGAATTGGGTCAGCCAGAGAGAAAGGTCAAACCAATGAACTGGGCAGGGAAGTAAAAACAAGGAGAAGGCAAAAGCATAGGAGCAGGGATGGCAGAACGGAGCAGGCACATCTGGGATGGATGCTGCAAGGAGAACCGTCACAGAAGGAAGATTCCCTGGGTGCAAGGCCTTAAGGGCCTTTCTCAGGAAGGGGAAAAATCTACTAGCGAGTGCGGGTCATGGCATTGTTCTACAGCAGAATTTTGCTTCAGTTCAAATAAGGAAATTTTTGTTTCCCATTCTCAAAAACATTTTACTTTGGAAAATCTCAGACACTCACAACAGCAGAGAAAAGAGAATGACAAATGTCAAGGTGCGATCACCACCCCTCCACGGTTGTCACAATTGTGCCATCTTCTTTCATTTATCCTTCCCTCATTCATTCATTTATTAGTTTTGCTGGAATACTTTAGAGCATATTCCAGACATCAGGCATTTCATATTCTTCATTATGTTTCTCTAACTGGTCCTTTATGAAGCATCTCTAACTGATAAGTAAATTGAAATTTTAACATCTTTAATGTTATATAATACCACATTTATATTAAAATTCCTTGATTGTCTCAAAGATGTTCGGTTTGGATCAGGACCCTAACAAGATCCACTTGTTCATTTTGTTTTTTTTGTCTCTAAAGTTCCTTTTATTCTAGAGTGGCCTCCTTGCCCAGCTGCCCTTTTTCTGTCTTTAATTTTTTGGAGAAACTGGGTCATTTGTCCTGCAGAGCAATGTCTAGAGGGAAACAGAGGAGAAGCCTGGAACTGGACTGATTACTTAAGTAGAAGAAGCTGAGATTTTTAATCCAGAAGGTGCTGAGTTTACACTGAATTGTCCAGATTATGTTTTCTGCTATTAGATGTAATGAATGTTCAAATGAACTTAGCTCAGTTTGACTAGAGAAAAATAAACAACATTTTTGCAACACTTGAATACTGCATTACTATGAAATATTATTATCATGATGGTAACAGGGAAAAGAATATGGAAAAAAAATCTTCAAATATTTACAGGTGTGCTGAGTACACATTGTGGCTGATTGGCACATGTTAACATGGATATTTCCCAGGACACAATGCTCATACTTTAGAATGAACTTTTAGCCTACAAGGATAAATCTGAAAATATTTATTTAAAAGCAATTATTATGAGAATTTTATTTTTAAAAATCTTCTAACCAAACTAAACTTTTGACGTTACTGTCAGTCCCGAGGTTGCTACTAAGCCTCTATTCCGCACATGGCTGACACTGAGCGCACAGGGCGGCCACATGCAGCAGCAGCTCAGGGTCTGCACTGTGCGGTTAGCACAGCGCCACTCACTGTGAGGGGCCTATAAGCAGGCATTTTCCTGTTCCTGTCTCCTCTTCTTTGTATTATTTATTGTTTCCGGATGAAAGTTGGTTCATCATGAATGTTCCTGTGTGTGATTTAACATTATTCCCCCTTGAGAAATGTGGACATGTAAAGTCAGTATTTCTGCTTTCCTCTTTGATGAGAAGAATTCAGAATGAGAATTTTCTTCACACACATCTGGCCCAAATGGACATAAGTAAGATTAAATATAATTCTTAAGCATCTATTAATGTAATAACAAGGTTATAATATGCAAAACTATAAATAAAAGTTTATCAATTTTACAGATATTAGAATTATGACATCTAATCTTGAATATTGTACCTTTTATTATTTAAGTGTTACAGGACTTTTTGGCTCAAAAAATACATAATACTCTTCCTAAATGTTCTGGCTAATGCACTCTCTTAATATTCTTATTAAATACCAATCTATTATCCTATTCACCTAATTATTTGAAATGTGCTTTTGTAAGTAATTTTAGTAGCTTTAAAAGTTACCATTAATTGTCATAGTATGTTAACTTACAGTAATAAATAGGCATTTACGTCAGCTAACAGAAGTTCAATGTATAAAACATGTAAAGGTATGTTTCACTTTAAGTTACTTGTTGAATGAAAGCAAATATTTAGACAGTCACAGGAAGTTTGAGTGATGGTCTTATTGGCCTAACTGAAGTTGTCATGCTGACCATGTGTGAGGCAACTTAACCGAATACATGCTCACTGATCATGGTCAAGTTCAAGAATATGAGAAACAAGAGTGAAAAGCACAATCAACTTGGCAGCCTTACAAAGGCAAAGACTGAAGCCAGAGTCAAAGAGCAGATTTTGACAGAAAGGCAGAAGCCAACATAAGTGTAGCCCTAGTCATTATCTGAAAATATTATTCTTTTGAATAAACTTAAAAATAAATTAATTACTCTGCAAAAACTCTTAGACACTAGGACAGAAAAAGTAGCTAACATGTATTGAGAACTTAGTATCTAAAAGGTTATTATGCCAAAAACTTTACCTTCATCATCCAATACAATCTTCCTGACCACCATGAGGTCAGTACCATCTACTAAGTCCAGCTCAATAATGAGGAACTGAAAAAGAATTGAGAAAAAGTTATACTCATTGTGGGAGATCCACACCCAAGGCCTGGGTTAGTTTAATATGTGTGAAGTTCAGGTCAAGAACTTGCCATGAACTGGAGCCTCCATAGAGGAGAAGGGAAAGAAAGGAGAATGTGTATCCACCCCAGACATCTGAGTATCCTCAGGGCTCACTGCCTAGCAGATGGTGGGCAGTGTGAAGACATGGAGAATGTGGTAAAAGCAAGAGATGGAAATGACGAGATTAGTGATCAGGAAATAAGAGGAAGAATTAGGAAGCAAAGCTTCTGTTTCTTAGATGGGTTTTACTCTCTCTGCTTTCATCCATTCCCATAGCTATCGCTGTGGCTCCCAGTCTTTTCATCTTTCTCCAGGACTGTTGTACAAAGCTAGATATGAAAATCTTAAACTCTGCTTAGTGAATAGAGAGTGCACGTAAAGCAAAGGTCTCATAATGTCAAAATCACTCTCAAACATTTCCCATAAAAAAACCAACATATACGGTTTTGTGTATACAATCTAAATCCATGCACACCAAAGTTTGAGAACCATTGAGCTCACACAAAAAAAGGAAGACAAAGTTCATTCATATGTCTGGGCAGTCAAACCAGGCTTTCTTTAAAATGACTATCAGTTTCCTTGTGTTGACGGTAAATGGGTGGGGAAATCCAAAGTGTTTACTCAGCTTCAATAATACTGAGGCTCTGTAACTCGAATGCATGGCTGAGATTTCCCTCTTCTGTCCTTGCAAGGATTTAAAAAGCCACATCCTATAAGAGTATTCAGTTCTAATGTCTGAGAGTAAATTAAAGCTTCTCTTAACTGCCTCAATTTTCCTTCCAGAATGCAAATCTGATCACATCACACTCCTTTATAAAATCCTTCCATAGAGTGAGCTGCTGATCTCTGATTTCATTGCCAATAATTACAGGGACAATAGGAGGGCCAAAAATCAACTTTTCTCCCCAGGGGAGAGACATTTCATGGCCCATTCTCCTCTACATACAAACATGTGACCCATAGTTTAGGGTTGATATTTTGTTTAAGCCACGTGGGCAGTGTCCAGTGTCACCTAATGGTTGCAGCCTCAGTCACCATAGATGGACTAATCCAAGGCCACTTACACATCAGGAGAAGTACATGAATTTCTATCAGTCAGACTCAAACAAGGACGTGACATTCCGAGTATTTGTGCACTTACCGAGGGGGCTGCTACTGATGGTGTCAGTCACAAGCCTCTTCAAAATCTGGCCCCTGTCACCTTCTGCTTTCACCTCCGCCACTACCATGTTGTCACATATCCACACCACACTGAGTGACCTGTGCCCTCTATAAAACCTCCAGTCCTTTTTACATTCAGCACTTCGTCTGCAAATCCCTTCCTCAGTCCTGCTTTCTAGAACTTTTCTTTGATGATCCTCTTGAATGACTTCTCTACAAATTATTTTTTCCTGATTTACTACCCCTCTCCAAAATAGTTTTTCCACAACACATTTAAGTCAACTATCACTCTTTTTAACTATAATGTAATTAATTATTTACAGCAAGAGAGGAAAAAGGAAGGAAGGAAAAAAAATAAAGGAAAAAAGGAGGGAAGGGGGGAGGAAGAGAAGGAAAAATGAAGGGAGAGAAGGAGATAGGGAGAAGGGGAGAGGTAGTTTAGGATGGAGAACAAAGACTATTATAAATGTAATATGTGAGGTAGTTCTTTCTAAAATGGGTACCGTCAGAGGATCATGAATATTGCTTCTCTGGCTATAGCTCCTTACTGTCCTGGAGGCCTTAAAATCTGAACATCTGAAAGCACAAGTCTCACTCCTCAAGGTTTACTTCACTCCCCATTCCCACACCCAGTCAGGTTTACCAGACCAATTCATCTTCCTGTTATCATCATCTCATCTCTATTTTCAGTGAATTCCCGTCCTGGCCCTCTCATCACGAGCACTTTTGACTCTACCCTGCCCAAGTTCCTCTTGAAGCATCTGATTTAATTTGATTATTCAGGTCACCGTGCTCTTTTCTCTTCCTCTTTATCTCCAGGAGTGGGCAACAAGAGGGTTTCTCTGGCAGCACAAATGTATATTTGCTTATTTATTAATTCCCTCCCCACCCCCATCCCCACCCTAATCCATTCACCCACTCAGCAAGGTGCTTGCCAGGGACTGCATGATCTACTTAGACTAGAGATAGGCTGTCTTCCTCTCACAAACCCCCCCCACAAAACTGTTCTTATCTTATTTCCTTTGCTGGTCTCTATCTTATTCTTTTGCAACAATTTTCATTTAAAAACAACTATACAGCAACAGCCAAGCAATAGGCAGCCACAGCAGTTTTAGAAATATCTATGTTGTGCTGAGTTTATTTTTTAACCTTTCAGGCAAAATTTTGCCCTTCTCTTGTCCAGTGTCCTCAGAAACATTTGGCCTCACACGTTTGGCTAGGGTGCCTTATTCTCAGGTTTCTGTTTCAGGTTTTGTCCCCCTGAAAAAGCCCTGACCCAAGGCTAGAGTTCGGGTAGTCTGTTTGAGGCAGTTTCCACACAGTAGCCAGAAGTGGCCCTAAGAGCGGATTGGGCTTTGCTGTGACCTGATTTGGGGGCGTGCAGGAAACAATCGCCTTCTCCTGGTACACACTGGCAGGGTGCAGGCAGCCTCCTGGGATAAACTCACAGTACCAGTCTTCAAATTCAGTTCTTTCTTAAATGAATGCAACTAAAAAATTCAAGTTTTCACCAGAAATGTTTCAAGAGGTAGTTCTTTCAAAGGTAGCCCTTTCATAATTCTACTTTCTAAATCAGTAAAAAAAGAGAGAGAGAGGGGTGGTGGTGATAGTAGTATCTTCGCTCTTATTAGCTCTGCTTTGCTTAAGGCAGCGGTGTAAGCTGATCTCTGCAGCATCCCAGGGTGCTGCCTGGGGCCCTGGGTCCTGTTCAAGGACAGAAATGGCCTGGATCCAAAGCCCCCTCTACTTCCCTGTTTCCACGTTATTCCCATTCTGCTGATGTGCTGCTGATGATCATATACTATTATTTTAAAGGTAGAATCATATAGGTCCTTCTCAATTTTAATTTTTACAGTTTTTCAGTGCCTATAAGAGAATGTTTACTATAGAAAACCCAAAAAGGCAAAGAGAATAAAAATAAAAATAGTCTACTACCACTTAAGGATAATTACTTTAAGCATTTTGGCATGCCCATTCTATATAGAAACATATATATCTTTATACAAAATTAATATCACATTATGCATTTTAATGTGTAACTTTGTTTTTATCTCTATTAGATGTAAAATTTTTCACATAAGCATTGATTTTTTAATATATTTTATTGATTATACTATTACAGTTGTCCCATTTTCCCCCATTTATTCCCCTCCGCCCTGTGCACACCCTCCCACCCACATTCCCCCTCTTTAGTTCATGTTCATGGGTCATATATATAAGTTCTTTGGCTTCTACATTTCCTATACTATTCTTAACCTCCCCCTGTCTATCTTCTACCTACCATTTATGCCTCTTATTCCCTGTACCTTTTCCCCCTCTCTCCCCACCCACTCCCCTGCTGATAACCCTCCATGTGATCTCCATTTCTGTGACTCGGTTCCTGTTCTAGTTGTTTGCTTAGTTTCTTTTTATTTGGAAGGGCAGATAAAGTGCTTCCCAGATAAGGTGAAGTTAAAAGAGTTCA
>VMDR010030526.1:0-12356 GCA_007922815.1 Macrotus californicus
TTTATTCTTTCTTTTATGTCCCTTGCTTTAGGGGACATATCAGTCCCTTGGTGTGTGGAATGTGCGAGATTTTCCTGCTGATGTTTGCCTCTAGGTAACACTTCATTTTCTAAAGAAACTGAATCCTAGAAAATTAAGTGACCTCCCTACCCCTAGTTAGTGTTTTAGTTATAACTAGAACAATGATCTTTTATGTCCTGTTTACTACAGTAGTTTCTAGATTTTTGGTGTCATGCTTTAGTAAAATCATTTTTGTCAAAATTTGTGGTCCTGTTATGCGGTCTCCCAGATGGTGTTCAGTAACCCCTGCCTCTCGGTGTTGACATGGTTGTGTAGTCCCTTCCCTCACTGTACTGGTCTTGGTGACCAGGGGAACATGGCGGAAGCAGTGGCGTATCACTTCCAAGATTAATTTATAAAAGATACTGTGGTTCTGTCTAGGATGCCTGTGCTTTCCTAGATCACTCACCATGGGGGAAGCCAGCATTTGTGCCATGTGCAGCCCTAGGGGAGACCCAGGAGAGAAACCGAGGCCTCTGGCCAACAGTACATGAGGAACTCAGGCTTTTGCCAACAACAAGTGAGCCGTCTTGGAAACAGGTCCTGCAACCCACTGAGGTTCGGAGGGTTTCATCCGCAGTCGATGTTGTGAATGCAGCCTCATGGGACTATTTTAGCACCGGAATAGGAATGCCATGTTTATTGTGTATAGTAAAGGGCAGTTGTTGAATTGCTTACGTCTCTCTTGTTGGCCACCTTTCACATTGCTCTTTTTCTCATTTCGCCGTTCACCGCTGAGGACGCTGCCACCAGCTGACAGCTGTGAGCCGCTGCACTTCCTCCTGCCGTGTCTCAGTTAGTAGTTTCCTGCTCTAGCTCTGCCTTCTTTTGTGCCCTCGGGTGTTTGGTAGGTAAAGGAAAATTTGTCTTCTTTTGAGATGTGGCTATAGAAAAAACAAATTGAGGAAACTCAACTTGTAGTTCTTATTTGCGGTAGGAGATACAGTAACATGTAAAGACTGTCCTAACTTTAATCGCTCTATTTAGTTTCTCCGTGTTTAGATTTTCTCATCTATGAATTGAAGGGTTATATACTATAGAGAATCTCCTGAAGGCCTTTCTGTTCTAAAATTTTGAAATTTCAATAGAAGACTTTTAGATATTATTTTTTTTCCTCCTATATTGTTTGCCAGCAAAAGAGAGGTGGTCATCATAAAAAAATCTTTGCTTTTTACATTTTTTTAAAAGTGCAGTTGTTTAAAATCAAAATTAGAACCTCATCAGAGCTAGTAGAACTACGCAGACGGAGACCGGGGGAGAGTGGCCAGTGGAAGGGACAGTCCCTGTTCTGTGATTCGGACATGAGCGTGCGGAGGCCCTCTCCTCCACACTTCCTGCTCTTCCCCTGGGAAGGAGCCACCAGGAGGGCAAACGTTCCAAGGCAGTCCTGTTTCCTTTGAGAAAGAAATGCATCTGTCATTCGTAGCTGAGCTGGCTGGTGGCAAAATATTAATTATTTTCAGAGTATCAAATAAAATGCTGTAATTGATCCTTCTTAGTGACAGAAGGATGGAAAAATTAGAGGGGAAGGAAACAGGAGAGAGTAAATAGTAGTTTCCTAATTGAAAAGCCCAGTGCCCTGTCAAAGCAAGTTGCCATGTAGTTTTTTTTTTCCAGAAATCTATTTTTTTGTTATTGCACAGACACCATTTATGTAAGATTTGTGTTAAGAACCATGCTATACAGAATTTAAAAGTCATGTCTGTTTTGTCAGAACATTTTTAGTCATGGTAAGTCTTATGAATGAATAGAAAATATTACCATTTAAACAAACAAATGTGTTCCTGATTGTTAACAAAATTTTACGAAAGAAAATAGGTAAAGTAAATCGTTTTTCTTTGCAACCCAAGCGAGAGGGCTGGAATTTGCATTGCTAGATGGAGCGATACTGCTGTACTTAGGCTAAGGGGGGGGGGGGGCAGTGTTTGAAAGCTCGGCCTCAAGAGATTGACCCTGTGTATTCATCTACACCCCTGCGGTATGACCTTGGGCAGCTTAACCTCTCTGAGCCTCAGTTTCTCTTCTGTAAAATGGAGATAATAATGTAAGGAGAGCAACCACAGAGGTGTGAGGATGAATTAGGTTTGCATTATCAAATTCCAGACACCTATTAGCACCCCATGTAATTATTTTCTGTTATTGCGGTAAAATGGATTTTCTCATACAGGGATTTTTTAAAGAACTTTGACAGGTTAGTATTCTCTGTAACACTTTATATTGTGCCCCTTTGTGGGAATAGCAACTGCACCAAATTATGAATTCTCTCTTGAAAATTCAACCCTGTCACAGATACTCAATTACAAAGTACTCGGCATTAAAGATTAAGCACCTCATCCACTGAAAATTGCTAGATGTACATAAAAAGGATTCTGAAGTCAATACTTAGAAAACAGATAGGTAGTTATCATCTCCCCCTCTTTAGATGAATCTCAGAATTAACTCCATAAAGCAACTGCCAAAGAATAATATTCAGCTTTTCATTTATGTAGCTGATTATAAGATGCACCATTTCTGCTTCTGTCCATTGACAGAATGCTGCTTCTTGTCCCGTGACAAGATGCTGCGGGATCCTTTCCCTCCACTTTGCCTCCCTGTCAAGGTTGTAGATGTGTCTTACATTCCTCCCATTTGCACGCTGTACAGTCATACTTACAGTGCTCCGCCAAGGATGTCTTCCCTGCGCTCCAAAGTCCTATACCCGCTTGCTAACCTGACTTTTGACTTAAACAGACAATGAAGCTATATGCAGCAGCTGACAGCAAGTACTGTAGATAAAAATAGGAGACGGGGGTGAGAGTGCTTGGGGGACAGAGTTTCAGAGCCCCACCTTCACCCTCACCATTGCAGGAGGCTAAGTATGGAGTGATTCTTCCATGTCCTGTGGAGCTCCTCGTGCGCTCTCTGTTGCCCTAGTCGTGGGGAGATGGGGGATATGCAAACAAAAGGGAACCTTATTTTCCGTGGTAAAGCCTCAACTCTGTGGAAATACATTCTGCGGGTCCTGTGCCGTCAGTGTCTACCTCAGGACTAACTGGGGAAAGTTTGCTGTCTGTAATATCAGTGGACTGGAAGCCAATTTATATATGGCTGCATTTATAGCCATATATGAGTATATTTATGTGGATTCCGGGAGAGAGGGTGGATCTTTAGAACTTAACTACTGGAAATATTAACAAGGAACTTCGTTTCCACAATTTGGGGAGGAAAAAACCTTTTTTTATTTCCTTGCATTAGGACCTCCTGTTATCTCTAACCCCTGCCCCTTCCCCAGACAGTTTGAACAGGAGACTGTTAGAATTTCTGTGCACCAAGGTCTCTCTGTCTCACACACAAACACACATGCACAGAATACTTTCAGATCAGATTTTCTACACATGGTTTTCTCTTATTAGAAGGGAAATTTCTCTCGTGGCTAAATCTCTGCACCCTAAATTTTTTCTAAAGTCCACTTTTATGACTAAGCTATAAATCTCTAAAAATAGAGACTTAAAATGGAAATGTTGAGTTCTTTGTACTATGTTGGGTCAAAATATCTAGCCAACTGCTATGCATTTGTTCATGAATGTGTCATCTAAGTCAGGAATTATATTTTAGCCCAGGCCCTATACATGACCACACACAGGGCAGACTGGTGGGGTCCAGTTCAGATGTATTAATGTTTGGGGTTTTTTTATGGTAATTTGGGCATTAGTTTGGAAAAGTACGTGAGCAAGGCAGGCATTTAAGATTTATGGACCCTCACTTAGCCAGTGTTCCCCCTATCTTTCCTCCACGATATCAACCTGTATCCACTAGGGGACATACGAGCACCTCCAGAAGGAAAGCCAGACTAGATTAAAATTTAAACACTAGTCTCTTATGATAGCATATGAAAAAGACTCATTTTTGTAGTTTCATGATTCATAAAGAAGTTACACATTCTGTTTAAGTTTTAATCATCATGGGAAACTTTCTAAGGCAGGGTCAGTATCTTATGTGCATAATCATGGAATGAGAAGCAAACAAGCAGCTAACCAGCAAGCTTACGCCCTCTAACTGCACGCTCTTTGGCGTGAACTAAGTTCCCCTGTAGTCTGCTGAAGCTGTGCTGAGAGTGATCTGGTTTTGAAAATTACTGTCTAGACTGAGGAGAAAAGAATTACCTTTTAGGTTCAGGGGGTGAGACATCTGGGGAGTGCATCTGCTATCAGATTCCCAAGAACCAACACCAGGAGTGCTCTCGGTTTTGTTCCCCAGCCACCTGCTCTAGAGCTGTGCAGGCAGAGAGAGAGAGAGAGAGAGAGCTGTGGTTTGGGACACCACTGTTCCTCCTAAAATGCTTATCGGCCTTAGCAGTTCATGAACCAAGATTGGATTTTTGTTTGTTTACAGGTTTTTTAGCTATGATCAACGTACAGAAAGGGGCAGTGATACAGTGCGGTGAGTTTTGACAAATGCGTGACCCTCATCTGTTAAGACGTAGAACAATTCTACCATCCCAGAAAGTTCACTCCTGCACCTTCTTACACGCAGGGAGCATTTGTTCCGTTTTTTTCGCCACACGTCCGTCTGTTCTGGAAATTTACATAAATGAAACCATACGATGTGTATTTCATCGTCCCCAAGTTCTTCAGCCTAATGTCTGTTGGATTCATCCATGTTTCTGCAGGCACCAGTAGTTCGTTCTTGTTGGAGGATAGTGTTACATTAATCAAACATACAACATCTTTTCATCCATTCTCCTGTTGATGGACACCCGAGCTGTTCCTGGTTTGACTTTGAATGACTAAAACTGCTGTAATATTCTCGTACAGGGTTTGGGAGGGCGTACCATAAGTTTTCCCTCAGGTCAACACTTAGCAGTTGGGCTGCACAAGTGTTTTGAAGCTCTGTGGTTAGGCTATACAGATTTTATTTGATAATACTCATGTTGGAGTCTTTCTTGTCTATTAATACAGCCACTCTAGTCTTTATAGTCCTGATGTTTGCATAGTGAATGTTTTCTGCCCTTTACTTCCAACCTGTTTGTTTCCTTTGTATTTACTGGATGGCTGTCGTAGACGGTATATAGTTGTGTCTTGGTTGATAATCTTTGCCTTTTAATCAGAGCATTCACTTCATTAAGTATATCCATGTGGTTGAGTTAAGGTCTACTATTTTACTAGTTGTTTCCTGTTTATCCCATCTGCCTTTCTATCCTTTGTTCTACCTTTTATGCCTGATAGAAAGTCAGTTAAATTTTAGTTTTTCCACTTTCATTGTTCAGTTGACTTTTGCCTGCACTTTATTTTTGTGGCTACTCTAGAGCAGCGATTTTCAACCATTTTCGTTCATCTGATGGCACACAAACTAGTTACTAAATATCTGTGGCACACCGGAAAATGTATTTTTGCTGATCTGACAAAAAGTAGGTATAATTTTGATTTATTTACTCCGGATGTCCATTGTGTTAGCTGTTGTCATTTTTTTATTTGACAGTCTAAGGGAAAAAAAGAGGTCAGTGCCCGTGATTAAATAGTCAGGTATTTCATGGTTTAAAAATTCTTGCGGCACACCAGTTAAAAATCGCTGCTCTAGAAGTTACAATTTATATTCTTACCTTTTCAATCTACTTAGAATTGATGTTATACCACCTTCCATTCTTTGTGTGATTATTTTCATGTATATAAATCCCAAAGTTGAGTGCTATAATTTCTGCTTTAAGTGGTCATATGTCTTATAAGTAAAATTAACACACACACACACACACACACACACACACAAATTTACCATCTGGTGTCAATTTTCTTTGGCCTAAAGAATTCCCTTTAACTACATTTTTTTTGTAGTGCAGGTCTGCCAGCAATGGGTTCTCCTTACCTGAAAATGCCTTTATTTTTGAAAGATACATAATTTTGGATTGCTGTGTATTTTTTAGTTTTATTTTTGTTTTATAATGCAGTGCTGTAAAGATGTCATTTCATTGTCTCCTGGCCTGTCTTGTTTCTGATAAGAAATTAGCCATTTTTCATATTGTTATTCCTCCATATGTAGTGTGTTCTTTCTCTGTGCTGCTTTCATGATTTTCTCTTTATCTTTGTTTTTCAGTAGTTTGAATATAGTATTTCTAGATGTAGATTTCTTTGTATTTATCCTTCTTGAAGTTCACTGAGCTTTTTATATTTATATATTATGTTTTTAAAAATATTTGGGAAATTTCGGCCATTATTTCTTCAAATATTTATCCACCCTCTTCTTTCTTCTTCATTTACATGTATTTGGGTATTTTAGTATTGTCCTACTGGTCACTAAGACTCTGCTTTTTCCCCTTCTCTCTTTTATCCCTGTTCTTTAGCTAGGATAATTTCTATTGAACTTTATTCATGTTCATCTGCTCTTTCTTCTGCTTACCTCCAATGTGCTATTCAAGCTGTCCTGTAAAATTTTTGCTTGTAGATACCAAGCTCTCAGGTCTAGAATTTCCATTAAAAAAAAGCACAACTTCCATTTCTCTGCTGCTATTTCCCATCTGTTCACTTATGACTATATTTTTTCTTTAAGTCTTGGAGCTGCTTTAAAGTTCTTATGTGCTGTTTTCAACATCTGGGTTATCCTAGACTGATTTCTGTGGGCTGACTGTTCTCAACCACCACTCTGTGATGGGTCAGATTCGCATGCTTTTTCTATATCTAGTTATTTTTTGTTGCATGGTGGACATTGTGTGTGTTAGGTTACTGAGAGTGCAGATTTTGTTGTCTTCTTTTAGAGTGTTGAATTTTCTTCTGTAAATCAGTTCATCTATTATTAGATCAGATTGAATCTTGTAAGGATTGTTTTTTAAATAAACTCAAAACTTTTATAAACCTTTGTTTTTCGAACAGTTTTTAGGTCCACAATAATGTCGAGTGGAAAGATGGAGAGCTCCAAACCCCCCTTTACCCCACACGTGCACAGTCTCACACCCACTGTCAGCATCCCTCATCAAAGTGTTATGATCAGTAAACATCATTTTCACCAAGAGTCCATGGACTCTAGTAAGGTTCAGTCTTGGTGGGGTACATCTTCACTGGTTTTGACAAATGTATAATGGTGTGTGTCTACCATTAGAGTTATCACAGAATAGCGTAAAAATCTCTGTGCTGTGCTGATTTCTCCCTCCTTCCCCTCTCAACTCCTGGCAAACACTGATCTTATTGTCTGCACAGTTTTCCTCTCCCAGAACGAGATAAGGTTGGAGTCACACAGTATGCAGCCTCTTTAGATTGACTCCTTTCACATAGTGTGCATTCAAGGTTCCTCCGTGTATTTTCATGGCTTGGTAGCACATTTCTTTTTAGCACTGAATACTATTCCATTTTCCTCATGTACCACAGTTTATCCACTTACCTACGAAGAACATCTTGGTTGCTTCTAAATTTTGGCTATTATGAATGAAGTTGCTTGGCGAGATTGTAGAGAACTGGTATCATTCCCTCCTTCAGTGTTTGCTAGAACATACCAGTGACCCCATCTGGATAAAGACTACTTTATAAACTTTGTTAGGATGGGTGTAGAGTAGCCCTCCCTCTAGGACTAGAATAGCCCCACTTCTAAGGCCTGGCCTTTCTGGGGTATCAACAGAGTATCTGCGTGCTCAGTGGTCTCCTCACGGACTGGTAGGACATCCTGTGTCTCCCGACCCTGCGCAGTCTCAGGAATCTCTGTATAGCCCGCAACTTCCAGGTAGCTGTTTTCTGCCTGGTCTTACACAGTCTTGTTCTAGAGCCCTTGGTCTATGCAGCGGAGTATGTAGCCAAGTACTTAACGTCCCATACAAATTTCTGTAGTTCCACTCTGCACAGGTCCATTCTCTCTAGTATCTCACTCTTAATATTCCAGTCACTTCAGCAATCCTGAGCCCACAGCTCCGTCCCCAGCTCAGGAAGACTGCTGTGCTCTGCTCATGCCACCTCCCTGTGCTGCGGTGGTGGGCAATTGCTGGGCTCATCTTCTGCGGTTTCTCTCTCTCTGGAGTCATGGTTGTGCGCCACCTGTTGTCTAACATTTAAACTTAGATACTAAATATTCTGCCAGTTTTGTAGTTGTTTATGGTGGGAAAAGTACTCTGGTACCAAGTATTCCATCATAGCTAAAAGTCTTGTTTCTTTCAAAACCATCTTTGACCAGATGTTAAGGTGCACGTATATAGTCCAAGCACAGAAAAGTTACTGGAGCTTTGTGAGCTGAGTGGAGATTTCTGAGGTTATACAATGCCCTGGGAACATAGGGCATTTAATGCAAACTGGGTGCCTAAATGTTGAGTCAGCAATAAAGAGATCTTCAGCACACCTTCCATAAGCTTTATCCGAGAAGGAGCATTTACCAAGAGAAGCTCTTCTAGTGTTCGTTTTTTATCCTCATGTGATCACTGGCTGGACCTTGTTTCCAGATCTGGAAGAACCCCTCCAGTGCTGAAAGACGGATGCCCTTTGCCACCTTAGTCCCAGAGCCCCACAGGTACACTGAGTTGCTCATTGTACCGTATATGCATTTAAAAATAAAAATGTTCTGCTAGTATAAAAAATACTCGTTTCTTAAAGATGTGCTTCTGAACAAACATATTTAAAATCTTTTTTTCAAGAGTATTTGTCCCATTATATGTAAATACCTATGATCCATTAGAGCTAGAACACAAAAGTTTTTAAAAATTAAATACAGTCCTTTTATGGTGCTGAACATCGCCTTAGCCTAAAAAGGAGCACATAAAGACGGCTTGTGTACCGCATTTGGAGAACTGGCAGAGGACCTGTGCTGAAGCTCACATGCTCTGTTTTCTCAAACGTTTTCCATTCTTCTGTCAGCCTGTCTTTCATGGGTCACTCCACACACACTCTCTTGGATGACTCTTAAACTGTCACATGTCAATCAAAGAAAAGTAGATGCAAGATGAGGAAATAAGCTTGCTCTATTTGAAATCAGCTTTCCCTGTAAAGCTTTTCTGCATCTTTAGTTTCTAAGTGCATTTTGTATTTTGGCAATAGTAACAGACAGGAAGGGACACGAGTGAGTGATAATTGCTAAAGAAAATACTCACGAATACTACACCAGAAAACCACTTGGGACGAAAATCGAAGTTTAATACGGAATGTGCAGTGTGAAGGGTTGTTGCTGTCGCTGTAGTCCACAGACAGTGTTTCATCTGGAAAGACTTTTTGAAAACAATTGCGAGATAATTTTAGTACTTTAGAACAAAAAAAGAGAAGAGCAGTTTGGATCAGCAATTCTTCAGAATTTTGTGGTAGAGGAACAATAAAAATGTGGATTCTGACCTCAAAAAAGCTGACTAGTATAAATGACTGTTTACATTTCTTTTTAAAAATCTCATAAATTTTAGGTAAAAATGTAGTGGCCCAAACAATATTTCCTTGAACTCAAAACAGACTGTTTATACAATTCACGTAACTTGCCCAAAAATTCAGAGTTAGGTAACATTTAAAAAACAGAACAATTCATTTTTCCTGGCATCGAGTCTGTGGCAATTAGCACGGTCAGTCGTGGGGTCCTCTTGTCTCCTGGCCTGTGACTGCCAGCAGGGTGATGTGCCACACCTCAGCTTTCAGCAAGTGTAAACCGAGCTTCTTGCAGACATGTAGCTCATACGCTTTTTCCTGTGCTTTCAACACCTAGCACAACTAGCATGGTGTCTGGTACATAATAGTTGCTTAGGAAATGTTTTCAGAATGACAAAATCAATGCATCCACTTTAATGTCAAAGATATAATTATGGGGACATTATTAAACTTTGTTTAGTCTTTCCTCCCTTAAACATACATGATTTTTACTTTTCGAAAATAGTGTTAACGTTTTAGTACTTTCCTAAGCAAAAAGTTGGGCGAGAATATAGGCCAAATCCAGGATTGTTGATGACAGCGATCCTTGCAGAAATGTTTCTCACAGGAGTCTAGCTGCTACATGAATTAAAAGTATTTCAAATCAGTATGTTATCTGGGGCCTTTTTTCTTGTAAGGCATTTTGGTAAACTGTCCATTCTACCTGACTTCATACTTTTTAATGACTTATAATAGTTTAGGTTGTGTCTGGTTTATAATTTATTTGTATCATTCCCCTCCGGATACATTTTTAGATTGGACACCCACATATACTTTTCCGCATATGTCTTACTGTTTCTTTAGAATGAATTCTGATGTATTTGAAGATGCTACATGAAATCATATACATCTTTTGTACAATTGTAAGGATTAAATCACATAATATTATATAGCCTTATAACAACTCCTGACAGTAAAATCTCAAGGGTTTTTGATAGTAGAGTTGTTAGTTGTTTTTATTGTTATCTTTCTGCTCGACTTTGAGCCCCCAGATAAAATGATTGCTTTAGTTAGAAAAACATCAGCGATCCCAACTCCAACAGGTGTGAACAATAGGACATTTATTATTCTTTATTAAACAGTAGGAAATATTACAAGAAGATCAGAGGGGGCTGGGTTTAGAACTAGTTAATACAGGATCTCAAGAGTGTCATGAAGAACTAGAGTCTTTCCATGTGTACCACCTGCCATCCTCAGTGAGTCAGCTGTGTCCTCACGTTAGTCCCAGTCACATGATTACAATGCTTACCCTGGTTCTAGCTTGAATGAAAAGAAGAAAAAATCAGCTCTTCACAGAGGTGTGTATTTAAAGAGCAGTGAAGTCTTTCTGAAACTCCCAGCAGACATATACTTTTTATTTGCCATAATTGAATAAATGGAATGGGACCACCATGATTGGCTTATTAGGTCGTTGTTTTTCATAACTTGTGATTATGATGCACAGTTGAAAACACATCTCATGCCATGACTGTACCCATCACATAAATATCTGTGTATATGTATGTATCTCTTTATACAGTTAAACATAATTCAAAATAAAGCTTCTGAAAATACCTATCCTTACTATCCATGATAAAGCTAAATACTATTATATTTATATTTAAGTGTAAGGTTTTTTAATCTTCAAATACAAAAGTTGGGAAAGATGTAATTTAACATGGATATAAGCTGTTCGTGAACTTGGTGCAATCTAGAACACGTGAGGCCAACGAGCACATACAGGAAGTACACTGTTAAGCCTCCTCTTTTAAATTTTGATTGTGCCAAGACGGAAAATACTTTTTCACACAACTTGGTCATTTGAGTGGTGAAATAATCTTAATGATAATTGATGTAGACAAGAATTATCAGCGAGTTGTGGATTCAAGGACATGGGATTACACAAGTGCATGAGTACTGGGAGTTGGGGATCACGGGGAACCATCTTAGAAGCTGCCTAGCACAGAGTATGAAAAGCTAAGTAAATGCGGTGTGCAGTCGTGGGTTGAATTCTGTCCTGGGAGGGAAATGCTATAAAGTAGAATTGGGACAACTGATGAAATTTGTGTATGGGTTGTGCATTGGGTGATATTATTACATCAGTGATAATTTTCCTGATTTTAATTATTATACAATGAGTGGTTTGTAAGACAATGTCCTTGGTATTTGGAAATACACACTGAAGTATTTATATGAATGAGGAAATTCTTTTACTACTCTTAAAAGTTTTTTCTAAATTTGAGGAGATTGCAAAATTAAAAGTTTAAAAATGCCAAGAGATTGTTTTTCAACAGAAAAAAAATGTGTCTTCTTGAATTCACATACACTAAATGCATAATATATATGTCATGATATTTAATTATTTTAATATGCTGTTGGATTTGTTTTACTAGTTTTTTTGTTGGGGATTTTTGCTCCTATATTCATAAGCAATATTGGCTTGTAGTTTTTGTGTGTGGGTGGTTCTTTCTTTTTTTTCCTGGTGGTATCTTTCCCCGGCTTTGATATCAGGGTTATACTGGCCTCATAGAGTGAGTTAGGAAGTGTTTCCTTCTCTTATTTTCTGGAAGAATTGGAGAAGACTTAGTCTTAATTCTTTAAATGTTTGGTAGAATTCACCAATGAAGGTCTCTCATCCTAGACTTTTCTTTTTTGGGAGATTTTTGATTACTGATTGAATCTTTTTACTTATTATAGGTCTGTTCAGATATTATTTCTTCTTGAGTCAGTTTTGATAATTGCTGTATTTCTAGGAATTTATTCATTTTTATTCTTTTGTAGTTTATCTAATTTAATTTATATTAAATAATAATGCATTTTTGGATTATGTAAATATATCTGGTTCAGTTTTATAAGTTATATTTAAATCATACAAAATAAATCCTCCAACGAACTGGCTTGCAAAATCTGACCTAAAATTCATTTATCATGTTGATATTTTGAGCATTCCAGTCTCTTTACATTCTTACCAATACTTGGCATACTTCATCT